>JANPWX010000135.1:3660679-3742894 GCA_024734555.1 Trochalopteron elliotii
CATTGTAGACTGAATTAAAGTTACACCCACAAAAAACATTGCTCTTGTTCTTAGGCTTCTCTGGATTTTGAGGAGCAACATAAGAGCAAAAAGGAAAGTAGTGTTAACAGTGTCAACAGGCACAGAAGAAATCTATTTTGTGCCACCACTCCAACTTGACAAGAGAAAAGAACTGTATCTTTTTGTGTCCCCTCATTTAAATGTTTTTCAGGTAATTAACACTGGGCACCAATGGAGCTCATGTTTCTTGAAGAAGAGTGAAACATTTATTACCCTTCTTGTCTTCCTTCCTGAAATGATTGAGGTGAAAGAAAGGCTTAAAAAGAGAGTCTTTTCTTGGTTCTCTTATTTCTCTTTTGTCTTTCACATTGGTTCCAGGAATGGAAAGTCATTAATCACCTATCAAGACAGCAGATAGGAGTTGCCTTGGGGTTAGAGAGGATTGGAGAAGATCATTTAAGCATGACAATTAATTGAAATGAGTAAGATGGGGACAGATTCTTCATTCAAAAGTAAGTAGCAGGTGATAGGCAACAGATTTGGACTGCTATTAAGAAAAATTGAGTGAGGAGTCTTAGCTGATGAAGATGGAAAGCAGAAAATCGGTTATAAGGTAAAAAGAAAAGACAGTAAAAGAATGGAGGAAAAAAAGGTTATAGTGATAATCCCAGTGTATTTGTTGTTTTAAATTATTCAGCTGGAAATCTCTGGCTCTGCCTTTCCCCTTGTATGTCAGCACTACACAGATGAAGCAGTGGGAGCCAAACTGCAGCACCTTTCCCAAAGAACGTTTCAGGCAGCGATTGCGTTATGCACATTAGTGACAAAGTTTTCTCTCCCAGCTAGGCTCTGGAAAGACTACAGGTATATATCCTGGAATGCTGCAGCTGCTGAGTTGAGCGAACTCTCATTTTATCTTTTGCTGGTTTTATTCATCCTGTGCTTTTGGTGCAGCTGCCAACAATTTTGCCATCCTTCTCTTCACTCAAGCTTTCCTCTGTGTAAAGGACTCACTGGGAAGCTCCAGCCAACCACTCACCTCTCCTAGATGTTCTGCAGACTCACAGGGAGGTTTTTTTATTGGGCAAACAAAATGACTGCAACACCTCCAGCTTTTATGTCCTATCTGAAGGAGGTGCCAAAAAACTGAGGAAATAGACTGTTTTGAAGAGCCAACATAACAAAATAAAACCTGCCCACAATCTAAAAATACCTCACAGATTTCTGTGAAGCATTTCCTCTGAAAAGTCTTAACATAAGAACAACTGGGGATGAAATGCTTTTTGCCATGTTCAGCAAGGAAAAGGCTGCATTCATAAAAGTCATTTGGAGATAAGAGTTGACCAGCATACAATATTTTAACTGCAACCAATTTTCACATGGGTTACTTTCACCTCTTCATTAAGCACAATACATTCTCTACAAGATAAATTTGATGTACCATATTAATGCAAAATGCAAAAAAAAAATCCTGATGGCATTTTCTGAGTTGGAAGCTCAAAAAATCCCAATTTCAGCTACTACAAATTGCCATTTCTATAAGAAAATGACAATAGAAAAAAAAATTAACATGACAATGGATACTGCTCCTTATATATTTAGATGTTTAAAGATGATGTAGAAGCTACAGGGTTATGTGGTATCAACTTGCAGGGTCTGCTGTTCTTCTCTGTTAAGACACTGAGTTTCAGCCAAGGTCTGGTACAACACAGGGAAAACACATCATGCTGCTGTCACAATCCAAAATTGCCACTGGAGCAGCTGCCATAAAAACCCTTTGGTCTCAGAGGAAACTTGAGAAAGGGAAAAGTCTCCAGGAGGAAAAGTTAATTATAAATTCATAAATATCATAAGCTGACTATGAATTGTTTCTATCTAGAAGAAAGGAGGAAACAGGACAAAGATTTTATTTCAGGGACAGTCATATTTTCAGAATTTCTCTCCATGCTATTACTGAATAACTCACACTCTTTAAACTAGGGCAGAAGACTGAGTTTTCATCTTCTCTGTGCCCTGAATGTGCATCTCTTAGTGAATGCATCCTGTGAATCCTGGCATGCAACCATCAAAGGTCAGAGCCTCTTGGAAGTTACCTCTTGGAGCAGACTTTGGTCCTGGAGTGGTGGTTTCCAGATAAATTTGTCATTACTCTTCCTTCCACCTTCATTAAAATAAATAAATAAATAAATAAGCAAGTGACAGAGTCCCCTTTGAGTTGTGATGGATGGCTTAATAAAAAGGCATCCACCCACCTCCTGGAGCTGACAAGAAATTCCTCTGCTATATGTGTGAAGAATCCAGTCATGACTTTTTAATTCCTGTTGAATAAAAGACCAATTTTGATAAATCTTTAATGGCTTCTATTCCAAGTTCAATATTTGGTGCAATAATCATTTTTTGCACAAATATGCTGTTCAGCTCCTGGGCTAGAGCACGCAGAGCCAGGTTGATCTAGAGCATCAATCTTGAGCAAATTGGAGACGTTCATAATAAGCTCTCAGACATATTCGCAATGCAAAGACAAACACCATTTATGCATGACTTGGCTCATTCTAAGCCTTGAAATACTGATAACACCCAAAGCAGCTGTGACTGAGGTTCACACACTGGGCTGTCATTTGTGGACATTATACTAATTACAGTCCTGCTGGCTTCAGAGAGCAATTGTTCTGCAATGATCTGTGATGTCTTTTAAGGCTGCTGTAATCACATGTATCACATTTTCATGAACTGGAAATAAATCTCAAAGAAATGCAAATAAATCTAGGAAAAAAGCGTTCAGGTAGCAATTTCATTAAGATTGGGAACGTGAAACTAGCTCTGCTGCAACATGGCAGACTCCACTTTCCAAAAACGATGTTTTCTTCGGATATGTTGGCTGGTACAATTCTCTTTGCATGCACTATTACTGCTCAGTATATGGGGCATGACTCATGATAAAGAATGATAGCTAGAGAAAATTGAGCTTCTGAAAAGTGAAATTAAAGGGGAAAAGCCAAAGGAATAAATAATTCAATAGACAGACAGGGCTGGAGCATACAAATGAGATGTCTCAGGATAAGTTTCAGTCTGTTATCCAACCCCTGGCAGTGGTTTGTGGACACACTTTATCTTTCTAGTATCCTAAGGGAAGAGTCAAATAACTGTAAGTGCAGCTTGAGGCCACCTGCTACCAAGGGCAGGTATGCTGGTACTTGAGGATCAAACACTTGTATTTTTTTCCAGCATCCACTTGTCTTTAGTCCTCTGATAAACAGTCCCAGACCACCAGCCAGCTCTGCCCACCTGCATCCTGCAAGGATGAACAGCCAGAGCAACACCCCTGTGATTCAGGTCTCAGCACTGCAAACCTCCTGTCTGCTCTGGATGTAGTGGGTCCAAGCACAGCCACACACTTTCCCTTGGGAGGAAAGCTGCAGTCCAGCTCTGCCCCCACAGTAAAGACTTCCATGGTACAAGTACCACCACAGTTTTTTTAATGTTGTTTCTGATGCTTTGTTTGTTTAGGGTTTTTTACTGACTTGAACATTTGTTCAACCTGACTTGAACAATTTGTTTCAAAGTTCTTCCTGTGAACTTCATATTTGTCAGGTGGAGTCTCTTACAGCACTACGTGGCTTCAAGCACTGCTTACAACCAATAAATATTTGTGCAAACTTCGCCCATTTTTAAGGAAAATACTTTTTTTTACTTCCAGTATTTCATATTGGATGGAATACACATGAAGAGCACAGTGCACAAGCTGAGCAGAGCACGAGCAGAGCATTACCACCTCTGCTGCTACCCCTGGAGAACAGAAGAGATGGCATGTTTAGCAACTGGAAGGCACAGAGAAGGAGCAGTCCTTTCAAATCTCTTGCTGCTGTAGTGGCTCTGTAGATAAACACACAAAACTAAGTTAATTATCAGACCTCTTTGTTTTTGTTTTTTTTTCCCAAATGACTATTACTCAGTAGTAAGATGCAGAGCCTGATGTTATAAAAGGGTGGATGGTTTTAAATTAAATTAAAATAAAACAATAACTTCATAATGGCTTTTCCAGAACATAAGCATCTTTCTAAAAAAAAAATAATCAGATGTTATTTTAAGAGCTGGTAAGCTTTCACGCCCAAATTGCCACAACATTGAAAGCTATAAATCCAGGCAAGTCATGTATTGTTTGTTATCCTTAGCCTTTCACTGGGCATGCCACCTGCCCTTTTGTTCTGCCTTGTTTTCCATACTCAGAAATGAGCTGCTAAAACTCCTCTCAGAAATTCAAGGATATATGTGCCCAGGAAAGTCATCTTGTATTGGCCCACCCACTCACCGTCCCTCTTGACAGACATCTTTTGTTAAATCATTACCACAGGAAAGCCAACAGAACAGGTTACATTTTCTGTGAGCAAGTGCATACAGCACTTCAGCTTTGATCACCGTTGAAACAACTGGGAGCAAAATAACACTGACAATGGCCTTTATTATCCTGAAGAAGAATGAAATCCCAGAGGAATAAATGAAGTACTTGTGCTCCATCCTTGCTTTAAATATGATGACCTTCATCGCCGTTGAGTCAAGTCCCAGAGGTGCCATCAGGGTTTTGTGTAGGCAAAAGTTCTAACTGTCAAAAGCTCATGGCTCAGACCAAACAGGTCCTAGTCTTGCTTCTCTTGATGACATGAGAGTCTTGAAAGACTCTCACAGAAACTGGAATCTGACCTCTCACTGGTTTTTTAACATTGAAAAAAATTAAAGAGCAGGTTAAACAAGATGGATTAAGAAATTTATTTTTCAAAACAGGTGCAAAGGAAGAGGCAGAGAAGGAAGAGATGAAGATTCATGCATTTGGGGAAAAGCTTAAAATTTCAAGACAAGAAGAGATACATTAATGGAACATCATTGTTAATAATTAGAATGTTTAAGGTGAATGGCTATATATGTATTCCTTAAAGGAAAACATCCTGTACCCAGTGAAGTTCATAAATGCCCACCTAAGAAGATGTTACAGCCAGGGTGAGGGTGATGTTGTATAGATTGTCAGTAGGGAAGAATGAGTTTCCAAGTCACTTTTGTGTGAGAAGATATGTTCTGGGAAAAAAGGATGTTAGTCCAAGGACACCATCAAATCCCTGTCTCTGTCTATGGAGGAACTCTAGTGAAACAATGAGAAAGCAATCCTTTGCTAAACACTCTCTCTTGTTCTCTAATAAAGGATGCACTTGCTGATATTACAAGACAGAAAACTAGAAACTGGTAGGAACAGACATGGAACAAATTACAACACATAAAAATTATTCTAGATTCCTTCCTCTTCTTTAATTGTCATTTTTTATGTTCTACACTTACATTTATGCTGAAAATACAAGGTTAAGATCTAAGATGGTGAGGACTGGGAGAGAGAAGTTTTCAGAGTACCTCTGTTACACAGAAATTGTATTTATAACTGCTAATGTTGATGCTGAAGTTCCAGTTCAGCACTAGGCAAATACAGCTCTAATCTTATTGGAAAGTCATGACAAGGAGGTAAATCACCTGTAAACAAACCTGTTCAAACCTACTATGTTCTGATAGCCCACAAACACAAGACCTCTCCCAGACAGACCTTTAGAGATACCACAGACCTTCAGATCATGTGAGGTTGCAGGATTTCGTTTTAGAAGTTTTTATTATAGTTTAATATAGTTTTAGTTACCCAATATGGGCCCCTTGTCTTGGAATTTTCTCTTATCATAAGTTGATAAGGGTTTCTATGCCTCTCTGGTCTTTGCCCAGAGACTGTTTCCTATTGGTCCTTTCCCCATGATGATCCCTGCCCATCCTCTCCAATGTATCCTTCTTTCCTCTGTCCATCACTGAGTCCCTATCTCCAAGGTCCAGAACCTTCGAGGAGATTTGGCCTGCAGTTGGCAGATTCCCCCGAGACCCCTCCCCAAATTACCTTTGATTTGTTAGTAGTTAGGCAATTCAGTTGGCATTTGTTGCTTTGCTTTGTTTCATTGGTTCATAGTTTGTACCCACCCCTTGAACTTGTCCTGGACAAAACCCCCCTGCAGCCCAGGTCCGGGGTCTCTCCTGAGGCACCGGGCCTGAGGTAAGGGGTTCCCCTGTGACCCCCAAATAAACCTCTGTTCCCTGAACCTCCAAGAGTCCCCTCTTTCATTTATACCACAGCCATGACAGCGAGAGTCGAGGTGCTGCTGAGCCAAGAGCTCACAAATCGGTTCTGTTGAGGCGTGTCAGAGCTACTGGGTGGTCCAGCCGAGCAGCGGGCTGATCAAAGAGATACACACCCCAACAAGATCAGAATAGTCACATCCTGGAACCCACTGAAAAGAATAGAAATTCTACAGGTTCCCACTCAGCACAAAAGAAGTTTCAGCAGCAAGCTCTAGGGATTCCATAAAAGATCCTAGAACACATTTTAAAAATAAATATGTGACCTGCTGTAAGGGAGATTGTGTTACCTGTGCAGGCAACCCAGAGAAGTTGAATACTAGCTACAGAACTAGTTGCAATTTAGGTGCGGAAAAGCCTGGTGTTAAAGGCAGAAAAATTATGTCAAACACATCAAAAATTACTTTCAGCATGACAGTTACTCAGAAACTCATCAAAAAGATGGTTTCTGAGTAATTTTTTTCACCTGGTGTTATTTCTTTCAAAGAGCAGGACCAAGGCCAGTGACAAGTTCTTTCAGCCAAAGATATAAAAACCACCAAGACCTCAAAAATGAGAGAAATTCAGATTTTTCTGAAAAGTTGAGAAGGAAAGGTAACTGACTGATTGGACAAGATGCCAGAAGAATGATAGAGTTTAACAAAGAGAAGACTTAGAAAACTATCTTCATTCTGCACTGAAGCTACTAGCCTCAAAAGAGCAGTAACACTGTAAGACCAGAAATAACACAGGAAATGCGAAAGACAGTATAAGGGTCATGTCAAAACTTAACCTCTGAACTATCATTGAAAATCATTGTTATTAACCTGAAAAATTAAATGGTGTTCAATCACTGAGAGGTGTTTCCCTGTAAGTATCCTTACTCCTATTCAGGGTATTCAAAGAACAAAAAGGAACAGGGAGTTTAAATGATCTCAAGCATTAAAGATGGTTCTTACTTTGTCAAGAAGAGCTGCCCAAGTGGTTACAGCATTAACCAGAGTTTTCAATTCTCTAACCACAGTTCATCTCAGCCTTGAAACCACTTAATAATCAAGCAGTCACTGGGAGAGGAAGGGGAGGAGGGGAAGGATTTGATGTCACACAGCGTGTCAGAGCAACCCTAACAAAGCCAGAGAAATCACAATAATGTAAAGCACAGCTAATATAAACACGCACATATTGCAAACCACACATATTCTAACTGTGGGGATTGTGCCCATGCCAATGTGACTGGCACATGAGTCAGCAGCAGTGAGAAGCCCTGGGTGCTGACAGACACCTGCTCAGCCAATCCTGTAATATGCAAAGAGCTCCCCACAAACCCACTCTCCTAGCCAGGGAGGGGCAGCAAGCACTTGCAAGACTGTCCAGGGTGGAAAGTACCACAGATTAATCCAATAGCCACTTGTGCTCTCCTATACCCTGAGGCACTGGTTTTCTAGAGGAAAGGATGGTGGGATCAGACAGGCTCCCTTGGTGGTCAAACCTGGCATGGAGCAATCAGCCATATGAGTTTATTGATCAGCCATATGAGTTTACATGTCATTGGTGGGAGCAGAAGACATGGTGGCATGTGGTGGAAATGACACAGAACTTTCATGAACAGTGCTTTGAAGGCAGCTTTTCTCCTCTTCTACATAACTATGCAATCTTTTAGCATGGTCCTGGGAATTACCCTTTTTCCTGTACCCAGTCTGACTTTGTTGTTGATGTCACGGAAAAAAAGTAGTCAGTTGTTTACCAGAGCATTCGATTTCTTATCAGCAGATCTGCCTATGAATAATTATATCACTTATTAATACCATAGTAAGCCAGCTAATGGGCTACAGATGCCTAACAAATAACAGGATGAGAGAAGAGAGGGCAGATTGGCAGGAGGTTGTTTGCCTTTGTGAGGGTTGAATTATAGAACTGGCCAGGATTCAAAACTATGAATCATTAAGAGCATGCACACAGCAGTTTTACATCACTGAGCTCTATTGACTGTAGAGGAGCTAATATTGATCTTCTAGACATATGGAAATGGGGAAGCAGGTCCCACATTGTTAAAAACGTGTTTTAGTGTCTGTCTTTTGAATTGTGTTGGTTCCCTGAAACACCCACACATTTCTGACATCATGACCAGAACTTTACCCAAAGCCTTTGAAAGGGTAGGTGTATTTTGAGGTTCACAGTAACAGAAATCTTTGAAACATGACTGGAAACAAGATCATTGTGAGTTACCATGCTTATCTTGTCTTGTATCTCCCTTATCACATTAGCTCAGTTTGCAGTAGCTACACTGATGTTTCTATTAACAGAGGTGTTTCTGAATATAAAATAAAAATAATTAAAACATTCTCTTGCCTTTCCTTAGTAGCTGGAATTTATATTAATTTGTGCAAATGGGACAAAAAACTTGCCTCACGATGCTGCAGACATGACTCTTGTGAACTCTGACATCAGCAAGAAGCTGCAGTACAGCACTGTTCTTCACTCCTGAAAGGGAGGAGGAATGAATATTGCATTCAGGGAAGGGACCCCAAACTAGGACTGCTTTTCTACCCATAAATACACTTCATTGCCCATTATAGGAGATAACAAAGATTAGCCTCTGCTAATGCTATTAAAGGCTATTTCATGGGGCAACAGCAAAAAATAACTAGACAGAAATTGTATTTAACTTATTTTATTCACAGGACTTGGAGACCCTGGACTAACATCAGTTAGACCAGGATCATATGAGCTTCCTCCAGCGTTCTTTATCCCATGTTTGCATATAGATAACAAATAAACATTTAGCAGGCTGGCATGTAGAAGGTAAACAGTGAATTTGCGATCTTAACTGTAACATGAATTTTCTTTATGTGCTCAGTTCATGCCACAGGTCATACATGGATCTTGAGAACATACTTGCATCTCTCCAACTCTTAACATTTGTTTAAATTTGTTCATAAGACTCTTCAGCATCATAGTCTCCCATCCACAGTGACTTGGTGCTGACACCCTCTTTTTTATTAATCCAAATACCTCAGTCACACCCGTCACTCTGAGCCATAGTACAAGCCTAGATAAATGGGAGCTGAACATGGTCCTCTTCTTTCATTCTGACAAGCAGGAGCACATCCACAAACACTCATCTGTCTCGGCAGCCTTCAGTAATAATAATCAGCCCTGCTGCTTGCTGACAGACAGACAAGAAACTCTCTGCAGGGTAGGGTTACTTGAAATACAAGACATTCTTCAATTCAAATGCTGATTTTCCATCTCTTCATGGTAAAGAAGCAGGAGTGTGAGATATGCATCAGTTTCAAGGCAAAGTCTGTTTGCAACATGACCTCCAAACATTGTGGCCTGTGCACCAGTAAACAAACTAAGCCTGATGGAAATCTATCATTTCAGCTTCGGCTATTGAAAAGCAAGCATACATGTGATTTAATTTTCAGCTGTTTATGGAAAGGATGAACAAGGCACAAAGCTCTTTCATTTCTCCTGTTAATCCAACCTGCCTCATAGAGAAGCTGAGCTGTAGCCCTTTGCTGACCCTTTTCCTTTGCTTTTATGTAAGAGAAAGACAGGGAGACTAAAGAAAATTTTTAAAAAAGCAAGGGAGATAAAGTGATGTCTCAAATGACCAAGGCATTGAAAAAAATTCTAAACCAGCAATTCACCTTAAAGTTTCCAAGTCTCCAGTTTCCCAGATCCTTTCAGGGAGACAAACTTCATGCCTTGCTGTGGACCACAACATTATCAGCCTCTTTTACTGAGGAAGCACATAAGTTTTCAGATGATGGGGAACAAATGAGTACTTGCTCTAAGTTTAATCTTGGCTTGAAAGCTCTCAGAGAAGGGTTAATTTAGGGCTGATTGGCCTTGCACAGACATTTGGTATTGTAAAATTTGACCACTTTAAGTCACTCAGTCATGATCAAACTGTACATCTAATTACATCCCTGCTTTCCCTAAAATGCTTCTGGAAAAAAACTACATCCCTGAAAATTTAAGTTAGTGAAGAATATATTAGATATTTACATCTATGTGCAGTCAAGAAATTATTTCACCATAGAGAAGAGAGTGTAAGCTAATGGAAACAGAGCATGACAGAGGTTGTCTTTTACTATTAAGTGCATTTAATACAACTACTTTATATTTCTGAATAAAATGTAGCCTTTCTGGCTGCAGTAGAACTGCATCTGCACAAATGAGAAGAAAATCTAGCTTACAGAGCAAGAGATAAAAAAATAAATGGAAACCCTTATTTTCCTGAAATAAGATGGGAATGCTTCACTTAAGGAAACTGAGCAGAAGTTTCAAGAACTGAATGAAAGTTATTTATGGTACTTTTATGGTACTTTTATTCATGGTACTTTTACAATTATCAGATTCACATCTTGTGCTATATAATACATTTTTAAACATAGTGAATCAAAAGCAGTTTGATTAAAAAGCAATCTTTGGTATCGGGTCAATTAATTTATTTTCCAGGGGGCTCTTATTATTTTGAACATTGTTGTAATGCTCCTAACACCTATTAACTGTCCTCCCCTTCAATTTAGCATTCTTCAGCTCAACCAATATCCTGGTAAAATTTTCACATGGCCTCTTCTTAGGCACTGTGACTGCTGGATTTAAACCACTGGACAGTGTTGACTATCCTCTGTCTTTCACAGGTCTTACACCCTCTGGACTTTGAACAAACTCTACAGAGGTAACCAAGCTGGTCCAATTGGAAAAGGAAACTTGGAAGTTGCTCTGTCAGAGGCTTCTGTCGCAGTGCAGCTACTTGGCTTGTTGAAAGGAAAACTGACCAGGAATGGTGGGCAGAAACCAGAAGAGGTTAGATCTTCCCCATTTTGCAGCACAAGACCCTTCAATAACCACAGGGTGGGAGAAGACTTACTTTAAAAGGGATAACACAAAGAAGATTCAAGAATTTGAGTGGTCATGAAGACATGAAAGAAAACAAGGCAGGAGTCTTGTTCTTCTCCATCTGAGCAATGGATACCATGAGGTTACCGAATTTTCAGGGTTGTGTTTCTCACCATCAGTTTATTTGATGCTGAAGTAATACAGTCCAGTGAAATAATATATCCCCACCGTTCCTTTTCACACTGATCCTGCACTCTGCTTAGAGCTTGGATTTCAAAGTTTTCTATTCATTCCCTGTACAGAGAGCTAATTACCTTGGCTAGATGACAGACCATGTTACTCACAGAGTTACACTGACAAATGTAGAAAATTAAGTGAGGATCACATAAACTTCACAAATCCCATTTCAATGAGATCTTAAACTGAAAATTCTGAAGAGAGTTGCCATTCTCTTACTCTTCTTCACCTCCCAAAAGAATTCTGTCCAAGAAGGGAGCTGCAGAATGGAGATTGCTACCAAGAAAATCAATTTTACAAGAGAAAGGGCTATACTGCTAGCTTCTTAATAGGAGGCTTGGTTACCTACACTGTTCATTTGCCTTTTTTTAATAGAATCGAGTACATGGAATTGGAATATAGATCTGATCATATGAATTAAACTGAAAATAGGAACCTGTACAGTAAGTATTCATGTGGTATTATTCATAATAGAAATGGAGATACAGCTGCTAATGGAATTAATGACTATTAATGACCAAGAGAACTGAAACTGATCCCCCAAGGAAAAGGATTTACAGTGCTGTCTCTCCCTGCCCTCATTTTAAGACTCAAACTGGTTCACACTGTTAATGGGATAAATATTCAGCATTTTTCTCTCCTCTACCATCTGCCTCTCCTATTTTTACCTTGGCAGGCATCATTACCATAATATAGTCTCATTATGTTGTGCATTGGACCCAATTTTGAATGTTTAATAAGAAATCCTCCCTTGTCCATGTACTGCTGTTGAACCCAAAGGGACTATTTGTGGGGTGATTATTTACATAATTAAGATTGTGATATAAGACATGGAGTTGAATTAGCAACATGTTGTCTGTATTTAATAAATTTTCTTAATATATTTATTAACCAAGTAAATATGTTTAGTCATAATGCAATCATTATTATTTGAGTTTTTTTAAAACAAGTGAGAGAGGAAGAAGGGAGGAGCGGAGAATCCCACACTTACAATAACCACAAGGCAGGTCTCAGAAAAATGGAAGGAAGGAAAGGAAGACATCAGGCAAACAGAATACTGAAGAGAGTTGATACAAAGGAATATAAAAAAAATTGTATGAAATATGGAAAAAGAGCGACTATGCTATACAGTGATTTTGCAAAGCATCTAACATCATGTCACAAAATCTCACTGTTAAAGTCAGTTCAAATTGCTTTGGATGGCAACACTGTCACCTGGACAGAAACTTGGTAAACCAGCTGGGAATTCTGGGTGATGACAGCAAGCAGCAACATGAAGCTAAGAGATCACAGAATTGTATCATTAATTGAACCATTAAGGTTGCAAAAGACCTCTAAGATCACCGAGGCCAACCATTAACCCAGCACTGCCAAGTCTACCATTAAACCACGTCCCTAAGTGCCACAGCTAGACATTTATTGAACACTTTCAGGGATAGCAATTTTACCACTTTCCTGGGCAGCTTGTTCCAATGTCTGAGCACCCTCTCAGTAAAGAAACTTATCATAATATCCAATCTTAACCTGGTGCAGCTTGAGCCATTTTCTCAAGCTGCCTGTCCTGTTGTCGTGTTGCTTGTTACTTGGGAGAAGAGACAGATCCTCACCTTGCTATGCTTCTTTTCAAGTATTTTCACGGAGCAGTAAGGTTGCCCTGAGTTCCATTTCCTCCAGGCTAAAAAACCCCAGCTCTCTCAGCCTCTCCTCATCAAACTTTTTCTCCAGACTTTTCCCCAGCTCTGTTGTCCTTCTCTAGACACACTCCAGCATCTTTCTTGTAGTGAGGGCCCAGAACTGGATACAGGATTCAAAGTGAGGCCTCACCAGTGCTGAAGGCAAGGGAATGATCACTGCCCTGGCTCTGCTATCCTTTTCCATTGGACTGTTTTCCGGACAGATTCTGCCCATAACTGAGGTTTTGAGAGAGAGGATACTGTGGAAGTGTACCACAAAAGTGAATTCATAAGTTTGATTGAAAAAAAATAAATTGCATTTGCAGGTTTAGAAAAAAGGAAAAAAGGTTGATGAGGAAACAGAGCAAATAGTACTTAAGGATAAATACATATATTGGTCAGAAGGAAGGCACAGGGATTTAGATCTGTTGCAGTCTACTTACTAGTTTACATTTTAGTAAAATAACCTTTGCAAGGGGTAAAAATCTTGACATCAAGAGTAGGGATGAAACAGGTTTCTTAACCAGGTTGTCCAATTGCCTTTCCATAGACTCATGGGGGACCAGCTCAGACCTGGAAGATGCACAAACACACCCTGGTGGCAGGGGCTTGTGTCTGCCTCCTGCCCTGAGTCTGTGCCCACAGGGGCACCTCTTTGTTTTCCAGGTCAGCATCACACCTTCCTGCCATGACTCACTGATCTGTTTCTTGCCACCTCTGCTGTGCCTTCCCCGTTCATCCATCAGGGTTAGGGCAGTGCTGGAAGGTTCACCCTCCTTCTTGCCCTAGGACAGGCCTGCTGCAGGATGGGGAACAGGATGTGTTGCTGAGGGCAGGAGTGCCCCTGTTCCAGCTTCAAGTTGCTTCCCATCAAACTTCTGGAAGAAGGAAGAAATACTTCTGCTGACCCTTTCCACACCTCTTCACTGGAGGGATAAGGAAAGTAAACAGAGAGAAGCAGAAATTAATTCCAGCTTGACTTCAGTGCACTTGTTAAGAGTGCTCCCTGCCTGCCAAATGAGAGCACCATGGAAACAGCAACAAGCAAATTAGCGAATTAGAAAACACTGATCTTTGCAAATTGTAGCTGTAGCCACAAAGCCCCATACAAGGAAAAAACATACAAATTCAGGGGCTCACAACACAGATCTAATGCAATGGCAGAGCTCCCTTGCCCAGCCAGAGAAGGATGCCAAATCACAGCTAAATGCAGGGATCTGAAGGACTGATTTCAGATGAGGGACTGGTGTTTTCTCCACTCCAATGTTGTGCTTTTGTTGCCATTTGATTCTTGCCATGGGAGGCCTTTCAAGGAAGAATTAAATCTCTTTCTATCTAAACAGTAGTTGAATTTATAGTGAAAATCATGGAATTGTTCTCCATTCCAAATCACACCTCTGTTATAGGTGCCAGGTTCTTGCTTAAATAGCAATACTAGCAAATTTCAGAAAAAAAATGAATAATTTGAGCCTCATCTTAGGAAAGCAAGCACAAGTAATTTTAGTTATTCATGAGGTTCTTTACTTCTTTTGTTGTTTGGTTTTTTGAGGGTTTTTTTGGTCTCCTTAAAAAGGAGAGTTTTATTGGGAGATTCAACAAAATATTAAAGATTACTTTTCTGGATGCTTAAAAAGTAACTTCTAAATGGAAAGAACAAGCAGAAAACTCAAAATATTTGGAAAAATACAAGACATGGGCAATCTACCAAACAGCAGAGCTGCCCCAGAAGAGATTGTTGATAACAGCTAAGACTTGTGATGAAGGATGAACAGCTGAGTTATAGCTTTCTTGAACTGGAGCCGGGGTGACACATCAAGAGGAAATGCCAGACAGACAGGCTGAAATTTCATTTGGACACAAGCAGATGGGTCTATAACAGAGAGATTGAGCTGAGGCTTGTCCATATAAAGACAGTAATTAACTTTGTACTTACAGATGAGTCAGGTTCGTGAGCAAAGAGAAGGAAACCACAGGCAGACTGCTCTACGAGGCTCAAAGTGTGAGCTAATATTTTCCTTCCCTGTTTTCATGCCCACGAAATAATGTGTGCACTTTCACACCACTTGCTTCAGTGATTTCTTAAATACAGAAATCAGATTTTCCACAGACCTGAGCCTTCAGAAGAATCCTACAATGCTAAAATAGGGTACTGACGACAGCACACATTGTCTGGAAAACAAGATGTATTTCAGTTTTGGGAATCTAAGGGGTTACTGGCATATGTACAAACAGTGAGTTATGTACTAAATATTGTACATGAGTGAGAAACATTTTATATGACATTTTGAGAAGGGAAAAATAAGTCCCACTGGTGAACCTTACTGAGAGACCTGAAGACTGAAACTACTGATCTTCCTTTTCACTGACCAGATGTGGATTTCAAGTTATTTCTGGAGCCTGTCAAGAGAGCATCAGGCTGGTTTAGATGACAGAGGGTAATTCCAACACAGCACTTGTGTGGGGCATGAAGAGGTCCTTTAACTCCTGTGGACACTCAGAAAATGAGCATCCATCACAAGACAGAGTCTGAAGTGCTCTGTGGTGAGCTCATCTTCACAGGAACACAGCTTCTTCAGTGAAATTCCCAATAGGACATGAAAGATGTGGGGTGACCCTTCATTCTAACAGTAGGGCACCTTAACTTGAGCCAATACAAACAACCTGTTCTGGGATGTGTCAACACTCCTCACTTGCCTGATCACTGGCCAAAACCAGTCCTGCAAAGGTCCCCTCCTGGACAATTTGGAGGTAAGACTTGAGTCTGCTGCTTGAAAATGCAGCCCAGTTGCAACACCTCTAAAAATCTATGTTCTATCAGAAACAGGCACACCTATGCTTGTTCTCATCATCTCTGTCAGCACCTGTCTGCCCCCTTGCTTTTGCCAAGGCCCCAGTAGCCATCCACAGGTAGCAGCCCTCAGCTGACTTTGGCAGCTGCAGTCCCCAGCAGCCACCAGCTGGTCAACACCAGTGAATACTCTCATTGCTGTTGACTTCTACACATCCCTCTTGGAGCCTCTTCCACCTGCAACTTCTTCAGGTGAAGGCAAAGCCAGTGCCCAAACCCCGTGGAGATGTTCACAGCACATGTGCATTGGCTGTTCTCCACAGGCAACACAGCTTCCATAATGTCCAAGGGGACACTAAGGTTGTGAGATGGATAAGGGTGTAGGTATACACCTGTACAGACAGCTAAAAAAGGGAGATTCTGCTGCATGGGAACTTTACAATGCAGGGCTGAATCTTTGAAAGACATCAGTTCTGGTAGATCCAAATTTGGCATATACCACTAATTTAGTTTGCCACTAAGCACATTTTGCAGCAATCATTATTAGATCTCTCTTGGCTAAATGTAGCTACTTTCCCTCAAGTACCAGAATATTCCTCATCTTCTTTGTCTCCCTTTTTCCTCTTCAGGTCATTTGATGATTGACAGCTCAATGTACTGCAGGAACATTGGAGGGTAAGAGATAACTGTGCTGCAGTCAGAAGGTCCATGCTGCATAAAAATGTATTCTCTTGATTATTACCTATTTGACAGAGATTTAAGAGGGTTTTGCAGCTAAGGGCCACATAAAAAAAGACTACAGATCATTTCCAAAAGACAAATTGCAAAAAGTCTGGCTAATTTACAGTGAAATATACTCACCTACGTTAAGGAGTAGATGAAAGCACATCTGCAGGGTGCACCTCCACATCATGGGAAGGAAATTGAAAATAGCAGACAGACGTACATCTGGTTAAAAATTCTGGGAATTATATATGCTTCCACTGGAAAATGAGAAGCTGTTAAACTGAGAATCAGTAAAATCCCCAATGTTTGTTTGTTTCTTTGTTTGTTTCTCTGTTTATTTTACCGTTAGCAAAAGAAAAGGCACACGTATCTGCAGCCATGTGATAAAGAAAATCTGCTGCTTTTGAGCTGCTATTGAGCACTGCTGGAGTTGCAGTTCATTTCCCTATTGCTCTCATTTTCCCCATGGATCCTGGGCCCCAGCTGGATCAGACATCCCTGGAGCCACATCTTCCTTCCCAGGGACACTGCTGAGCTCTCTCAGCAAGGCAAGGGAGAAAACGTGTCACTGGTGGTACAGCACATCTGCACTGGTGCCAGGAGCGAAACACAACCTTCTGTCCTGCTCTCCTCCTCCGTCTTCACCTTCCTACCCTGGTGATGGGCCCAAACTCTTGGAATTTCATGGTGGATGTGATCCCACATGGCACAGCCTGACGACAATCAGTGCTTGACTAGAGAGCAGTACAGCAGCGAGGAGGGCTGGGGAGCTGGAGGTCCCATGAGGGTAGCTCAGGCAGATGGAGAAATTAATAACAGATCATAATGCACAAAGCCCTGAGAGAAAGGCAGTTTTACATTCTTGCACGTTGGTACAGATTATGGGAACCCCATTACTCTCCTATTTAATTCATGACTGCTCTGTAGCACCAGCCATCAGGAGCCTCATGTGCTGCCTGGTTCATCTATATAATCCAAAGGTGCTAGTAGAGGTCTTTGATGTTCTGAAAGGTCAAAGAGATACTAACTCACAATACAGTATGTCACAACCTTGTATGTTACAGAAAAAATAAAACTTGTGAATGGTCAGATGACAGATGCAAGAGGGGGCTATCCACAAGCTTCTGAATTCAAGCTGATCCCACTAATACACATACCTTAGTGTGTGGACTCCTTTGCAGAACTTCTGTATTTAGATAAAACACACCAAACACTGCTGGAATGCTCCATTAAACCAAGCTTCTTTGCAGGGAGCTGTGCAAGGCCTGTGTTACTTTAGCCCCTAAGTGCTTCGCTATTAGTGTTTGTTTTTTAACAGCACTGAATATATGTGCTTTCATCTTTGCCCCTTTGCAACACCAAAACAAAAATAGCTACTACAAACAATATTATAAACAAATGCAGAAGAAAGTAGGCATGCCATCAGAAAATTTCCCCTCTTGCCTAAATGGCAATGACTCCACTCTTGAAATAATGCCCATGAACAGTGTTTCAGTGTTTCCAGAGAGAAAGCTAGTTTCTCTCTGATGCCAGTGTAGCACAAGCCTCTCCTCTGTGGATGCACCACTCTCCTCCACAAGACACTTTCATAAGCCTTGTAGGACACTTTGAGACATATGCACCTCTGTCAGATATGACTGATGCTGGCAAAGAATTTTTAGGTAGGCGGACACATCCTCTGAGAGTGGGCTCACACAGGCTCATTTCCATAGGGACTAAATTGAATAGGGCAAACTCTTGTGATAGGAGACACTTGCAGCCAGACTCTGATACCATCCCATCAACCTGGATACCTGAAAAAGCTTGGCCAGTTGGGGAATGTACAAAATATTAAATAAAGGGTCAGAAAAAAGCTGAGAAGTCTGGATGAGTAATGATTCGGTTATTTGCTTTGGCACATGCAAGGAAATCCACAAACCTCCTTGTTCAGAGCAATCCCTGTGCCTGCACCAAAAGCAATTTGCCTCCTAGACCTCAGCCTACCCATGTCCAAGGCAGAAAAAGGGACAGGTGGATTGGCTGCCTGGTCCCATACACACAGCTCTCCCTGTTGTCCTTGCTGGCCAGACCCCATGGAGAAGAGGGGCAGGAACAGCTGTCAGAGATGACATCACTTGTCTCCTTCTCTGCTTTGCCATGCCAGGGACCTTTCCCCACCTCAGCTAACAAACTGGAAAGGGCACATCTGTTGGGGGGCTGGTGGTGAGAGCAGGACTGATGGAGCACAGCTGTGAGGCCACTGAACTGCAGGGAGGATGAGCACAAGGAGAGAGATGGGCTGTCAGAGGGCAGCTGAACAGATGGAGCAGCCTGGGTGCAGCTCCTGGAGTGGCACGGGAGGCTGGGGAGCGAGTACTGCCTTGCACAAAGATGTGTGGAAGGGTTTATTTGCCTGGGACCTCATGTTGTTCTTCTGGTCTTTTCTGACTGATATAAGGAAGGCACAAGAGGAAAGAAAGAGGCAGGGAAAGAAGAGCATCTCTAGTGTAAAGCTGTCACTGAGTAACTTGGGAAGCTTTGTCCTAAGACAAAGGATCCAGTTCAGCTCCCTCTCAAATCACAGGAAATACTCTCATGCTCTGCTCCTTGCTTAGCAAACTACAGCTCTGCAGCCTGGTTCCAAATATTTCCATTCCTCAGTTTTTAGAAAAATCACCTTGAAGTCAAGTCATCAAGTGATATATTCAGACCTTCTGAAAATTTTACTCCACAACTCTGTTGCCTCAGGACACACAAACATTTACAGGGTCCACTAATCTGGTTTCTGTCTCACTCACCTGGCCTGTGTACTTCTGCATAAGAATACAATCCCATCCTGCCCTTTCCTCCCTCAAAGATGTCCAAGCAGACAAAAAATAAAGTAGTTGTTTTGTTGGTAGGACAAAAACACATGTTTTCTGTAAGCCACCAAAACAGATAAAGTTGTCTAAAAAATCCCAACCACTCTAAATTTAATAAGTGCCGGAGCATTGCTGATGCAGTGCTCAGCTGATGGATGGGCTGCTGAGAGCAACCCAAAAGTCAATGCCACACTGAATACTATCTGCAGAATAAACTACCCATGTCATCGACATCAATAGGCAGCTGCACTAATGACAGCACCTTGCCTTGTTTAAATCAGGGCAAGCTTTAGTCAAGCAAGGGCAGAAAGGGAAATTAAAGACTGAAACTGCCACAGCTTGAAGACAGAGCACAACTCAAAGGCCATACAGTGCAATGAAGCAGCATGGACACAACCTCCTACCTTCATTCCCAGGTGAAGTAAAACTGAAATTATATGTTCCCAAGCTAATCTTGATGGAACTATTTCACCCCAGCAAAGGAAAGCACTAATGCAGCTGCATTTTCCCCATTATTGGAGCATATAAGTGTTTTGTGAAAACATCTTTGTCTTAAACAGGGTTGAATTGATTTCCCCCTGGAACAGAGGGAAATCTGGAGTTTTCTCCATATCCATATCAATTTTTCTTCTTCTGTCTTAACATAGAATTTGGCAACAAAAGTAGAAAGACATTGAGTTAGGTCTTATATAAAGGAAATATGGAGACTTTTTTTAACATGTTTCTCCATCATCTTTGCTGGATTTTTGTTCCACAGAGTGCTGTGGAGACAGTTACTTAATGGTTCTTCTGGATGGCCCTTGTTCAGTGTCCAAATTACATCCCTGATTTGGTCTCCCAAGGGTTTCGAATGTTTTGCATTTGAGAGAATTTTTTTGGGTGTCTGGTAGGAATAAGTGAAACAGAAATGCTATGTAAAACCACACAGGCTAGAAGGGTGAAAGAGAGCCTCATATGTTGCTAGAGCAACAACCAATGTCTTGTCTGGGTCTGGATTGTTGCACATTGTCACATACTCTTCTGCTTCTACAGCCCAAGTGGTTTTTCTGTCATTACAAAACAAAAGGGAATCTTGAACTTTAGACTTTGCCAGCTAATAAGAATAAAACCAGCGCTAAAGAGTCCTGCAGACAACCTCGATAGAGGGTGGAGAGTAGGAGTTTAAGTCAGTCAAGCAGTAAATTAGGATGCATTAATGGGAAAGCATAAGCAGTTCACAATGCTACTGATGGTACCAAAATTATCAGAACATGTGCCTGACCCAAGATCCATCTCTGTGGCTTTCTTGGACTATTCCAATCACATACTAAAAAAAAAAAAGTTGGAATAAGATTGAATGAGTACCAGAAAGTTCACTTAGGAGAGGAATAAAGAATAAAAACAGTAACAGATCAGTGCTCTCCATTGCCTAGATGACAGAAAAGTTTTGAGGAGTTATAAAATTATGTCAGAGAGTGTCAATGTCATGTTCTGTTTGTCAGAAGCCTTCAAGTTTCATCAGGAAACGGTTCATTAGAAATTCCTCCGCAGCTAGTACAGCATGTCTGCATTGAATGACTCAAATATTCTTCAAACTTATTAAAAAACTCCAATATAAGCGTAGTGTGCCTAGAGCTGCAGTAGCAGACACAATAACAGTTATTAAAGTGCATGTATGATCAGCTTCATGGCAATTATTATAATGTTAGTGTGGAATGCTACTAGTAATGTAATTCTGAGAGCATGATAGTTTTGAGTATTTTGTATTTTTAGAGGGCATTATATTCTGCTTTTTGATAGACATCTGGGTTACCATCAAAAAAATGTACCACCTAAAAACATCACTGTATGTTAAATAGTAGTTGCTTTTAACCTTCTTTTTCTTGGTACTAGTATCAAATTTTCTCACTCCAGTCTTTGACAGCACAAACCAGATCTTAACCTTATTTTTTATCCAGAGGAAGGATGTGGAGAGTGTCTAGCAGACACTTAAGTAGTCCACATTCCAAAACACGCAGGTGTCAGGCACATTGTACACCAGGAAGTTTGCTTTGCCAGCTCGTCCTTTCACCCTCTTTCCTTCTAGCTGTGGAGGGTAATCCAGGTCTCACTGGCTGACATCTGGGTACCTACCCCCACAGAGCAGCTTTATTCCCTTCTCTAACTCTGCTGACACCTGCCAGATGCCTCTGCTACATCACTGGCAAGCAATCTCTGTGACTGTGGCTGGCACAACCTCTGTCTTGTGCATCTTTGACCTTCCCAGATAGTGCAAAACAGATCTCAGCTTATTTGTCCTTGAGCAATGAAACCAGTATGTGGTTACTTGCACTGGATGTCATTGATTTAATGCTTCTCCAGATCTATTTCTGTTTTATATAACTTCTGGGTTTTTTCCAGTAAAATTCAGCAGGACTCACATGCAGATATTTTTGTGCATTAGAGCTTAAAAAATCAGATTCTGTTGTCATTCATTTTATCTTTCCTTTTCAAAGGGAAAAATACAAGCAATAGTTAGCTATGGGTAATGGTAGAATGGGTCACTGTTCCTTGTAAAGAGCAATTTTTACTCTACATTCAGAATTCTGGCTGCTGCAATTTCATTAAAGTTTGTAAATACCTGTGTTTTCAATGGAGGTTCTTCTCCTCTGCCACCAGAAAGTTAAATGCATGCTCAGTGCTCAGAGTTACAGGTCATAGAGTCAAACACCCTCTTTGCTCTAGCTGTTGTCTGGCAATGAGGAGCCACAGCATCCTATTAGACTAACACTTTTCACATCCCTCAAACATCCAGTGCTTATTTCCTCCCTGTAGACAGATCACAGGCAAGAGCAACAGCACAGTCTGAGCAG
Source organism: Trochalopteron elliotii (assembly GCA_024734555.1). NCBI lineage: Eukaryota > Metazoa > Chordata > Aves > Passeriformes > Leiothrichidae > Trochalopteron > Trochalopteron elliotii. The sequence goes on from JANPWX010000135.1 coordinate 3,682,758, forward strand.
CTTTCACATGTTAAGTCTCCTTGCCCCAGAGTTCCACAAGCTCTGGAACAGGTTGATGACTATGAAGAAGTGGGCCATCAGATATCTACCTTTTATCTTTTTTTTTTTTTTTGGAAGCATACTCCTCCTCCATTACAAATTATCTCTATGACACAATATGAACATTGCATATTTTATGTTCATCACTCATCATTAGCCAATTAGATTAATAGAGACGGAGTGTATCAAACATCATTTCCACAACCTCTGTGGACACCATTGGGTAAGTTTTGCTCCTAAGGTGTAAGCATTGGCACACCCAACACTGGAAAATCCAGAAAATAGAATAAAAGTCCTGTGAACAGCAGCTATGTGACAGCTATTTAGACCAAGACATGCAGAGGAAATTGGATACAGATGAAGTTCCAGGAAACATTAAATATGGATGGGATACCTTGAAAGAGGAGAGATAAGGTGATGTGTCACAGTCTTAAAAAATGCACTGGGTAGAAAGATTCACTGCCAGGAAAGTCCAGTATGATCAGAGACCTGCTGCATTACCTGGTGGAACACAGCTTGACAGTCTTTTGATGTATTTCAGGGAAGACCTATTCATCTGAAAGGGTGAAGCCAAAAAAAAGGAGAAAAGAGGAAAAAAATAATCCTGCTTGGAGAGCTTTTATTAGTGCTTGTATTTCAGAATGATGACAGCTAATTATAGCAACTGCTCTCTTTATGGGTGACCTGTGCTCACAATGTGTTGTACCTTGTTACTGGAGCAAGCCAGGGAAATTAATTAAATCACTTCAGCCTAAGTCCTCACACCTTCAAAGCATATCAGAATCTGGCCCCTGGTTAGCTATGCAGCCATCCTGCCTCCCCAGATTTGCAATAGAAAGGACTTACTGCTGTAAAGGAAAACTGCTGCAGCAGTTCATCTCTGTGCGGGCCATCTGAGCCTAGACAGCTGCAAAAGAATCCCTAACAAAAAGGAAGAGGCAATCAACATACCTAAGGCCTTACTTCAACTTACTGTCAGGGATAAACTCATGGCTGGCTTTCTGATAAAGCACTAATGCTTAAGGGGATGTCTGTATTCCTGACTTGTTCCTGTCTCCATTAATAAATTCATGTCACACACTCATGTCACAGCTTGGTTAGCTGGCTACTCACAGACATCAAAGGAGACATGAAACTTTGAAGGGAGGGACTGAGACATCACTGTGAAAGGTGGGCAAGAAAGATTTGTCTTGCATATTTGTAAAATGGTTGTAGGGAAGAAATTAAAACAAGTTATCTTTTCTCTGTACAGAGGAGGAAAGTTATGGCTACCTTTTAGTGAAAGGATAGAAACACTGTTTGAGCACTCAAACATTATGGAAGAAAAAAATCCTTTGAAACCCCAAAATACAATTATTCTTTGAGAAATATTGAAAAGGTTATTTAGGCAATGGGATGTTTCTTGGGGATTTTGTTCCCAAACAGAATGTTTTTGTCTCTGCTGCAATTTTTCTGCAGTCCAGTTTGACTTCTATTTTCACTCCATATGAATCTCTATTAACCTCCAGGCTCTGTTTTCTTATTCTAAATCAAATTAATTTAATCATGTTGCAGACCTGTAGCTTTTTGGCAAAAGAACTACGGTAAAACTGAAGCAATTTGAATGCCGTGTTACTGTATACCAAATTACTCTCCTTGTAGAGAGAGGAGTTCAAAGGCTTTAAAAATACAGAATCCTTTTTCTTTTTTTTTTTACGGTTCATGAAATTGCTAAGACGCTTAATGCACTGTTCAATATCTGTATTCAGTGATAAAATACTCAAATATGATGATGCACACATGCATTTCAAAAGTAGTTTCAAAGCTTTGATGGAGCACTTAAAAGGCTTTGGAGCACTTTAAAACCCTTTGCAAAGGGTTAAAAGCTACCAATTTGACCCAAAAGGGGAACAAATATGCTTTTGTATTTATTGTGCTGCACAACAAAGCAACATGTCTTTACTTTTAGAAAGGCTGGGACTAATATGCTCAGAAAATGTTAGCAATGCAATCAATCCAGAAGGTTAAGAGAAGGATTTACTTATCTGTAATGATATATTGAACTGACAAGACAGTGTACAAATGGGGCTAGGAAATGTATGGGCGGAAAATCTTAGAAGGAAATCATTGTGTCAGGGCACTGAGCAGATAGATCCTTTCAGTAATGAAGCAAGTATTCTAATTCATAAATCATGTTTGTCAGGAATAAATAAAAACAGAATCAGAGCTGGTAACTCCTTGTCTTTAGCATGCACTGAGCAAAAAGGTTCTCTCCCCGGAGCACAACAGAGGAGGAAGCATTATTTTTTTACCCACTCCAACAAGACATGTCTTTGTGCCATTTTCCACCTTTCCTGTTGAGTTTGTGCTGTATATTATCAATATTGGCTGTTGATGCCAAGGTCTCAGTTGTCACCTAAGTGCTCTGCTGTGGCTTGGGTTTTAAGCAGCAAATTGTCAGTGTCCCTCCAAGAGATGGACACTGCAGTAAAACCTGTCATTTACTTTAATGGCCCAGATGTCAGAGAGAAGTTTTCTCATGGCAGATGAGGCTGTTTTTAATCCTCTCCCTCCACACCGAGACTGATGGGATTGCATTCTTACCCATCTAGCAAAGCTCCACACATAAATTAGCCCAAGCAATTGCCCAGGAGGTAATAAACAACCATCAGCCTCCCTCTGACATTCACTGGATGGCATTGCAGATGAGATATACCCAAGGACACTTTCCTTCGATGCAGCAAATTTCAACATTGGGGCAAGAGCAATACTTGACATAATGCAAGAACTAGCCAGAAATACTTCCCAGATACTCACAGGAAAAGCATGATTTGAGTGGCATACTCTTCATCTTGTATCTATAACATGGTTCAGCTTAGATCTTGGACCAGTGCTGGATCTTCCCCTGCCATTAAAAGGGAGTAGCAAACAAATGTCACAGAAAAAAAAAAATCTCTGATAAGTTTTATTATTTAAAATTTAGACAGCTATGTTTAGGCAGCTGTTTGGTTGCCTTCCATAGATGACAAAGAATCATCTCCATAATGCAGATCATGCCACTCCTTTTATGTATTTCTGCCAGACTGTTCTTCTAAAGTACCTCCCTTTTACCTTTGGGAAGGAAAAAAACTCACCCACCCTGTTTGAGATGATTTAGCATAACAATGCAACTGTGCTCTTGAGCAACAGACACATTTTGTTTGCCTGAGACTGCTCACACTCTGCAAATCTTCTTCAAACAAGAAATGCAAACAATTATGCTGAAGCTATTAAACACAGAAGATACTGAGTGAGACCCAAAGTCTAGCTAACACAGTATCCTGAATCTAACAATTCCCCCAGGAGATGATTAGGGACACATATTTAAAAAAAACACAGGATCACATAGTTTGATATTTCACTGATTTATCTAGCCACCATCTAGCATCATTTTATCCTCAGCACAATCTTACCTCTTTATGTACCCTTTATTTCACCAGAATTAAATCACTGACATTTTACTCAGAGCATGTGCAGATTCTCCCTATATCTAATTCATCAATAGTACAATTTCATGTCTATACAGGCATCAGATCACCAGGGTATTTACACATTCAGGTAGATTTAAATGGTATGAGGATTTTCTAAAAGTTTTTTTTATGGAAGATGACTTCATTCACCTACATTTCTGACACAAAGCAAAGATTTAAAAGACTCCCTATATACCAGACTACAGGGCTGTATCATGACCTCCATAGACACAACGTAACCAGCAGTGTGAAAAGGGGGAACTACTCCTGATGGAAAACACTCAAAAATGCAACTATCCTGCACTGGACCTTGGTTTGCAGCAAATGTACTCAAAAGTGAAGATGTTCACTGTGAGCCAGTGTGTCAGATGGGCTCACATTAGAAAAAATGAGGAAAAAAAATGTAAGCTGTAAGACACAGAGGAGAGACAGGTTTGTGCTATCAGGAATAACCTTTTGTTTTAAACCTCTTGCCTTCACTGGACCTGCCACTCCTAGTAGGGGTGTGCCTTTAATACCATAATTTTGCAGGTTTGAGGCTCTACTTCTTGCACTGCTGTGTAAGACAAGATTAAGAAAACTGAGTTAATCTTTCCATTCACTGAATAACTTCACAGTGATTCTTCAGTGTTAGCTTTGGAACAGGTGTGAGTGAGGAGTCACAGAAAAGACTGTGAGCATGTACAGATGCAGAAACAACTCAAGCTGGAAGTGTCAGAGCATTCTGTCTTTGCCCAGGACATGAATATGTAGAAAAAGTCCACAGGGTTTCCTGCATCACAGCAGTGGCAGCAAATTTCAGGAGCTGGACAATGAGAGCTAGTAATGACTGGCACTTTTACAGGCAAGAGAGAGTAGACAGAAGAGAAATCAGCTTCTTGTAAAGGTAAAGGTAGAGGTAGACGTGTCCTTGGCCCAGACAGGAAAAGTTTGTAAATCAGGGCACTGTCTGTATGCTGTTTCAGCTTGTTTCCTCCAGTAGCAGCAAGCCAGTTCACAGCCCCCTGTGATGCTCCCATGGGTGATTTAGGGAGCTGTTGACAGGAAGTATCCAAGCACACACACTGCACTCGTCCATGCAGGGCTGTTATGGGGAGCTGTGTCCGTCACCCTTCTGCAAGGCACAGAGCATTGCCTCACTGCATTTGCAGTGAGTGTGTGAGGGAAGTGACTCTTTTATTCCTTTCCCTTTCTTCCTCAGGAACTTTCAGTGTTTAACCAAGCCTGTGAAAACTGACTGGGAATAATGCTAAGAAGCAGAAATGTATGCAGGGATGGGCTGTGTTAGTCCTGTCACTAATGTTTCACTTCCATTCTTTCCAGCCAAGAAATAATGAGCCAGAAAACTTTTTGCCCATTCTGAGAAACTTTCCTTTCCCCAAGGGCACCAAGCATCATACCATACATCACTGTCTGTCACTGGCCATTCTGTTCCAAAAAACACAGGTGAATTTGCAAGGGTGACTTAGCCCAGTTAAAAATTTCACTCAGGCTTAAAGTTGTTGGAGTACTATATATTTCACTGGCATTTTAGAGCAAAATAAGCTGATCGAAGGGGTGAAACAAAGATTTGACTGAAGCACAATGCTGTTTCTTTTATACTTTTCTTACCTTTCCTGCAACAGTTTGCATTGAGGGAACTTAAACTCCTTTCAGATATTAGCAAATTATATTTATTCATCCTAAATAATGTATCTTTCCCCATTTTGCAGAGGCATGAAAACATCAAATGAGTTTGTCTGATTTCCCCTTTTGAAAGAGCTAAGAACAAACTTGTTCTCAATCCCTTCCTTGGGCCACATGGAAATATTCTTGAACCAGAGTACAATATAGGGTCAACCACTCTGTATTATATAAGATCAAAATGAATCCTTCCCAGCATGTAGGGAGCCAGGTGGAACATTCCTTTGTTCCTTCTTGTCTATCTCACATGAAGAGATGAATGAAGGGTAGAAATTGCTCTGTCTAACCTCTAGGAAATAGTTCCAGTTTCTCAGGCTTAACCATGCTCAGACAGAAGTGGAACCAAAAAACTCTCTACATCTAAAATATTTGTTATATTTCCCCAGCTTTACTCCTATCCATTCACATGTTACATACAGAAGCAGAAAGCAGAAAAAAACTGTTAAAATGAAAAAAAAAAAAAAAAAAAAAAAACAAAACAAACCCAAACCTCTTTTTGTTGTGACTTGAAAATTTTAGAATTTAGTTCATAATTCTCAGCCTATACTGGTTCTCAGTGTAAGCATAGTGGTTCATCCATTTCTAATGCTGTCTTATGGACTAGCAGTGGCAGAATCTTCTAACTTTCAATCAGTGCAAGGAAGGAATCCAAATATCAGCTGGCAGATTGCATCTTACGTGCTCTCCTTTCATTTTATGCTTAAACTGTGGTAAAAAGTGTAATTTTTATACATAGTTTCTCATTTTAAAACAATCAATTTCTTTGTTTTCTTGCCCTCAAACTATGTTAATAATTAATTTTTCAATTAAAAATGCAGTGCTGAAAAATACAAAAAAAGTACAGACTGCAAAAACACTAAGATGTCTCCAAACCTTCCCTTTTGACAAGTGTATGGGGGCCTTCCTCTTTCTGTAGAGCTTTCTGGAGCCTTCATCAGAGGAAAATTGTGTTAAATCAAGGTGGAAGATAATCATTGCCCGTTTTTCCCCAGTATCTCTGTCCTCCTTTGGCACATGCAAAGCTCTATATGTATATTTTTATGTCTTAATAAAGGTAGTTCTCCAGAAGTACATCCATATAAAACCACACTCATGGAGACGAGAAAAATTAATAAACCCATTACCAGGAAAAAAAAAAATCAAACCTCAAACAAAGGAAAAAAACCAAAGATAAAAACTACAAACAAAGAAAAACCAAAGAAAAAATATTTTAAAAGCCCCTTTTTACTTTTTTAAACCGCTGACTGAAATACCAAGAGATGCATAGGAGAAACTGTGTTTTGGATGTTTTGCACCCTTTTTTTTCCCAAAGCCTAGGCTGGCTGGATCAAGCTACAGGTCCCAAGGCTCCCTGCAGTATCTCTTGCTGCTCTAAAGGGACTTGAGATGATGGCAATTACACAGCAGCTTCAGGAGTCAGACAATAACTGTGGAACTGGAGAGGGGTTTGGAGCTATGATGGCTGTAATGTAGTGAAGAGTGGCGTTCCAGAAATGCTTTGAGCTTAGTTTGGAAACGAGAAGTGAATGTGCTTGGTTTTAGCTTTTGGTTGTTCCCATTTTTTGAGTAAAAAAATAGGTGCGGAAAGGCATATATTGAAGGTTTCAGCAGGGACAAAAATGTGCAACAAATCACTATTTTTTAATAATGTACATGGAAAAGGAAAAGAAAAAAAAAGGAAAAGGAAAAGAAAAAGAAAAATAAAAAGAAAAAGGAAAAGGAAAAGGAAAAGGAAAAGAACAAGGAAAAGGAAAAGGAAAAGGAAAAGGAAAAGGAAAAGAAAAAAGAAAATAAAAGAAAAAGAAAAAGGAAAAGGAAAAGGAAAAGGAAAAGGAAAAGGAAAAGGAAAAGGAAAAGGAAAAGGAAAAGGAAAAGGAAAAGGAAAACAAAAAGGAAAAGAACAAGGAAAAGGAAAATAAAAGGAAAAGGAAAAAGAAAAAGAAAAGAAAAGAAAAAGGAAAAGGAAAAGGAAAAGGAAAAGGAAAAGGAAAAGGAAAAGGAAAAGGAAAAGGAAAAGGAAAAGGAAAATAAATGGAAAAAGAAAAGGAAAAGAAAAAGGAAAAGAAAAAGAAAAAGGAAAAGAAAAAGAAAAAAGAAAAGGTAAAAGAAAAGGAAAAGGAAAAGGAAAAGGAAAAGGAAAAGGAAAAGGAAAAGAACAAGGAAAAGGAAAAGGAAAAGAACAAGGAAAAGGAAGATGAAAAGGAAAAGAAAAAGAAAAAAGAAAAAGAAAAAGAAAAAAAAGAAAAAGAAAAAAGAAAAGGAAAAGGAAAAGGAAAAAGAAAATAAAAAGAAAAAGGAAAAGGAAAAGAAAAAGGAAAAGGAAAAGGAAAAGAAAAATAAAAAGGAAAAGAAAAAGGAAAAGAAAAAAGAAAAGGAAAAGGAAAATAAAAAGAAAAAGAAAAAGGAAAAGAAAAAGAAAAAGAAAAAAGAAAAGGAAAAGGAAAAGAAAAAGAAAAAAGAAAAGGAAAAAGGAAAAGGAAAAGAAAAAGAAAAAAGAAAAGGAAAAAGAAAATAAAAAGAAAAAGGAAAAGAAAAAGAAAAAAGAAAAGGAAAAAGAAAATAAAAAGAAAAAGGAAAAGGAAAAAGAAAATAAAAAGAAAAAGTAAAAGGAAAAGAAAAAGAAAAAGGAAAAGAAAAAGAAAAAAGAAAAGGAAAAAGAAAAAAGAAAAGGAAAAAGAAAAAGAAAAAGGAAAAGAAAAAGAAAAAAGAAAAGGAAAAAGAAAATAAAAAGAAAAAGGAAAAGAAAAAGAAAAAGGAAAAGAAAAAGGAAAAGAAAAAGGAAAAGAAAAAGAAAAAGAAAAAGAAAAAGAAAAAGAAAAAGAAAAAGAAAAAGAAAAAGAAAAAAGAAAGGAAAAGAAAACGAAAAAAGAAAAGGAAAAAGAAAATAAAAAGAAAAAGGAAAAGAAAAATAAAAAGGAAAAGAAAAAGGAAAAGGAAAAGAAAAAGGGAAAGGAAAAGAAAAAGGAAAAGAAAAAGAAAAGGAAAAGAAAAATAAAAAGGAAAAGAAAAAGGAAAAGGAAAAGAAAAGGGGAAAGGAAAAGAAAAAGGAAAAGAAAAAGAAAAGGAAAAGGAAAAAGAAAAGAAAAGGAACGGAAAAGGAAAAGGAAAAGGAAAAGGAAAAGGAAAAGGAAAAGGAAAAGGAAAAGGAAAAGGAAAAGGAAAAGGAAAAGGGAAAGGAATAGGAAAAGGAAAAGGAAAAGGAAAAGGAAAAGGAAAAGGAAAAGGAAAAGGAAAAGGAAAAAGAAAAGGAAAAGAAAAGGAAAAGGAAAAGGAAAAGGAAAAATAAAAAAGGGGATGTCAGGCTAGGACTTCTTTACAGAACACTTTCACAAAGTGACTCGTGTCCTTCCTCCTCCCCACTGCATCCTGTTGCATCAGGGAACTTCAACTGCTGTCAATTAGAGTGACACAACTATCAAGCTTTAGAAGGCAGAAAAGGAAGGCATTTTCCTGAGTCTGATCCCTTCAGAGCTACTGCCTGAGCAAGCACCCAGTGCTACCATGGCTAATCCCTGGGAACACTAATCCTGCCTGTGAAGTTTTACCCAGAGAAATGGGTTGATGGGTGTTGGTGGCCTTTCATTGCAGCTGGACAGGCAGTGCCATCACACTGCCCTCCATGTGTTGTTAAACTCATCTCCTGATCTTCTAGAGAGATGTGTTACCAGTTACACATCTATCTGTTACTACTGCACAGTTATGAGGCAAGTTTACAAGCAGTCCATCAAATTACTAGCTTTCATTCCAAACTCTTATTAAACTATTAGTTGCTGACACTTTAGTAACAGCATCTTCTATGAAGTGATAAAAACACCCAACGGACACAAGGTTAATCTGTGAGAATTCTTGAAATTCTGGTTTTGGAAAAATGTTGTTGTCATCCTCAGGCTTCAGTATTTAAAAAAAGAAATTAATTCAAAGAATATTAAATTGAAATTTGGCTTATTTTAGGCAATACAATGGCCCTTCTGTCCTTACAATATGTTAATCAGAGCTGATGCTAACTGAGAAACTTATTGGAAAAGAAGAGAAAATACTTCAAAGGAGCAAAATTTTGCAACAGTTTAGAAAGCACTGTCCTCAAATAAGGTTTTAAAAAGTAATGCCACTATCTCACGTTTTTCCAACTGGTTAGGGCATGATTGTTTCAAAACATTTCTAACCATTAAGATCTACAGCAAAATTAAGACTGAACTGTTAGGAAATATCTAGGACACCGTAGGGAAAACTGTGTTCAAAGCAAGTTGCAGTGTTCTCCCTGAGATTGCTGTGAGGGCAGAAAAGCCATTACACAAAATAAAGAAAAAGAATAAAGTGGCCCAGCCCAGATTTAACAGAGCAGAGATGATATTCTTGTTGACTGCAGATATCACAAGTAGAGCAAATCATCCTCCTTTAGAGGGCCACAGTTTTTTGGCCATGGGTGGCATCACTGGACCAATCTTGCACCTCAAGAACTTTGCATGCACCATGCTTCACTCATGGCAGTGGAAGAAGGCTGCAGCACACTATTGATGACCAAAGCCACTTTGCTCTTCCTTCCTGACCCATTTTTTCTCCCCTCTCTCTTTTTCTGTGTCTTGTCAGTCCCTTTTCATTCCCTGTTACAGACTGCAAGGCTGTGCCAGCCCCTTCCCACTCATGGGGTTTTTTTGAGAATAACATATCATTACTGCCTTCCACAGGGCAAACTTTTACTCCTGAGGTTAAAGAGCAAGGAAGGGGGAAACTACACAGCCTGTGATGGTCACACACTGGAACAGGCTCAGAGCTTCCCTGGTGGTTTAACTGCATTGGTTTGTTCAGAGTTGTGCCTGTCAGATCCAGGAACAGCCAAGAAAAACAATGGAGGCTTTTCCTAAACATCAATAAAAATGCATCAGCTTCTTAAACAAACATTTAGGGAAATTTTGTTGCTCTGCAGCTCTTGTGGTAAATATGATTTTGCTGTTTAATGCACACATAGAAAGCTTGCTGATAACCACACCTCTTTTGATGGTCATGAATTACGTCCTTCCAGAATTTTTCTTTTAAATGTTTTGTGTTCATCCAAATAATTAAAATTGTGCCTTTGTAATAATTATCCCAAACAGAAACATTAATGAATCATTCATCAAAAGGAAGGGAACAAGTGTTATATAAAATGCTTTAGAAAACTTGCCTTTGTTCTAGTAATTTAGCAGCTGGCAGCTGCCTCATCTTCATGCACACACACACACAAAGAGAGATTAAAACAAGAGGAAAAATGGGCTTAGAGGTACCATGAGCACAGTCTAGGAGGTAAATCTTCAAAAGACTCTGTGTGGTTTACACACTCACATCTTACCCAAGAGCACGACTTTTGAATTTCCATGACACTTTTCTCGCAAAATTATCATGCAGAAATCCAGTTCCCCTGTTGGCACTGCAGCCCCAAGGCACAAAGGATTCAGGGACATTCCCACGCACAGCCATGCTACACTGGCCCAGGAGTATGGGCTCTGCTCAGAGTCCAGTCCCTACAGGGAAAGACCACTGTGACCAGCACAAAAGCACCTCATGCCCACAGCTGCTTCTCCAGGCTGAATGTGAGAGAATTTCAGTCCAATACTGCAGCTGAAATTCTCCTTCTGCCAAAGGGTTAAAGCTGCCCACTTATACAGTCACATTTGCCTGCTTCATACCTGTGCTTCATCATCACTAGCTGCTTAAACAGAAGGCAGATGGCTGCCATTGTGCTGGGCTGGGGATTTTTCCATTTCTCTCCTTAGTGTGATGGGTATTGAATAAATAAAACACTTAGTGTGTTATTGAATAAACAGACAAGACAGATCCTGGGAAAGGTCAGAATTCATTATGAGCAAGAGGAAACAACTTATCCCCCACATGCATATAATTGGGCCTGACTTCCATTAACACGAGGCAAACAGGCAGCTTGGGTACCTGGAGGCAGTGTTATAAAAATAGCTGCAGGCTCGACCAAGCTTATTCAGACAGGAGTGAAGGCTAACACAATAGCTAACAGGGAACCACAAAGGAGATTAGGAAGATGTGCAAAGCAGACTGCAGGTGATTGCCTGCACCCCAGACAAATATTTTCTCCATTCATTGTTAAGCCCCCCATTCATTGCTAAGTGCCCGAGCTTAGCCTGGAAGGAACAAAACATGGAATCTTCCAACTATTTTCACCACCTCTTTAGTGAAGATCTGATACTAAAGCAATATTACTTCTTTTTGCTTATGCCCACACATTTTTGACATGACTCTTGCCCTGCTGTCAGTTTCCAGACAATCAGAGTCCAGTCCAGTAGTCAGCATCTCAGGAGGACCAGCCAGTCAGATGCCTGTTGGCTTCTGGAAGACAGGAGCACCCGCAGGATTGATGCTACAGCCAACCTTCCACTCTGGTGGGGTAAAGGCAATTGCAACTGATGCCTCCAAAAAGTTAATTGAAGTCTTATGAGACCCCTGGAGAAGATAGGTGATGGCAATGTTTCACCAGTATATTTCTGCTTTGAATTGAGACAAAAGAGAGCAAAGCTCAGGCATGAACCACCACAGAGTTTGCAACGTACCCAAATCCAGCTCAGATCAGGCTAATTGCACTGTTGTAACTCTCAGGATAAACAGCTGCACCTGCTTAAGCTGTTTTAATTTAAGTTTGCTCAGCAGATGTTTCAAAACAGTGAAAGCACTCGGTATAGTCAAATTAGCCTGGCTTTGTACCAACACATCAGAACCATTATCACTGAGAGAGTCATTTGTGGGAGGACAGGGGAACTCAGTGTCAAAGGTCTGGGCTTTTCCTGGCATTCTCAAAATCTCATCTGCCTTCCAGCGATTTAATTTGGACAAGGACAAATGCAGCAGGCTGGATTTTACTCTGCATGGGTTAGAGACATTGCAGATATTGTGATGTGATATTGTGGGAATTGTGAGCTCACCCACTTCCCTGGGCATAGAAATGGCAGCAGTGGAAAGTGGAGGCACTAGTCAATTGGCAAGCCTGGTAAATAAAATTGATAAAATGGGTATTAAAATGATGGGAGTAAAGTAAAAGCCCTGACTCCTAACTTAGGTACTACACAGAGGATTCTCAACATTGAGAAAGCAAGATGAGAGCTTCCTGCAGGTTTCTCACTGACAACAGAACTGGTAGGTTGGAGAAAAAATATGCTTATATATATATCTATATCTGTCTAACAAAAATATCATAAGAAATCCAACACAGTAATCTGCCAATGACAATTGATTGGAGATATTACTCTGCCCTCCAAAACACTTTGGTGGCTTTCCCAAGAGAGGTGTGATTTTTTTTTAATCTTTAATGATTCTCAAGCCACACAACAGGCAGCTCATGTAATTCATTAAGTTACATTGCTGCTTGTCTTGCCAGCAGCAAACAGAAAAACGCAGACTTGCCCTTGCACTATTGATTATATCATTAGGTAAGCAAATTGGTTACCTCACTTCAGACTTGATGCTAAATTACAGTCACTAAGGTTTGTTATCACCTAAATAGGGTATTGACTGCCATGAAAAGAATATGTTGAAAATCCCTGTATCCTAGGAGAACTGATTGTGAAGGAGCCTCTCCAGCTCAGATATACTCTCCAGCATGACACACATTGTAATAAGTCATTTATATCAAGGTCAAAATTCAAGTCATTGTATGTACTGCAAGTATTCATTTTAACAGATCAAGTAAGCTACCCATCAAACACAGATTTCCCTAATTTCCCTAAGCTAAATTGCTCTGTCAATGGACAGAGCAATGGACTGGCCTCTCCGCAGACAGAAGCCCCCACAATGTATTAGTGATGGCTAAGAAACCAAGATATAGCAGATTTATAGGAGCTTCCATCTGCAGGGATGCTTCTCTGGTCCTGCAGGTCTGAGTCCTGGGTTTTATCTCCAGCTCTGCCACTTCCTTCACTGAGGAATTTGGCTCTGCTCACCTCTGTCCTGGTGAGACAAGGGGATTGTACTGCTTCCACCCACCTGTGAAACAGTCCCAGTGAGGGGAAAAACTGGTCAATGTGACCAAACCTCACCAGGTACAGGAGTAGCCTAACCCCAGGTCTGGCTCTTCCTCCTTACAGAGTGTATGTTTTAAGCTGGAGATAGAGCCAGCAAATAACCTACTCCAACCAGTCCTCAGACCAAATTTTCATCTTACAGCAAAGATATAATAGGACTGTTTGGTTTTGGGTTTCTTTCTGGGCTGATCTGCTTAAAATATTTTAGCAGCCCCCAGAAGGATGCAGCAAGTCTGGGATGAAAGCACATCCTGACTTCAGCCTCAGGGAAAGCACATTCTCACTGCTCTGCAAAATGCACCAGCCTGTATAAAAGGGACTAAGTCACAAGGCCAGTTTGGTTAGGTCCTGGAAGCAGAAAGATGGGCAGAGATGGCTTTTGTTTGGGTCGGGAAGGTACCAGGCACCCTAGAGGTTATGTCTCCATCCAATGCAAACACACACCCTACTTCTGCTGGGCTCCTGGTGAGTGAAAAAGTAGATGGAGTCTTCTGAGAGGACCTCTCTATTAGTTACAGAAAGGGTTCATTGATTTCCATCAGCTTCTAGATTAGGCCCTTAATTATTATTAACTTTGGTTGGGGATTGCAAAGCAACTTAGCAAAGCAGCTTAGCAGCAAAAAAGGCTGGCAAACACTCAAACTGCTCTGTTCCTTCATGTTTAGGCTCAGTCCAAGTTTGGGGCAAACATACAGGTTATAACCTACTTAACCTAGAGAAAACAGTTGTCTGCTTTCTGGTTCTGTTGTGTGTCTCAAAAATCAGTATTCCTTCTCCACATCCATGTACAGTTTCCCTGGGGTTTTGCTGTACAAGAAAGTTAGCCAGTGAGTTGTTTGCATTTCCCAAGAAGCGGCATCAACAGTGTGTGACACCCCTGCCTGCAGCATGTCATTACAGTGTGCCCCAGAAGGCTGCACAAGCAAGTCATACCCCACAAACCCCACAGTGGAAGGAGAGCAAGATGCAGGAGAGGTGGACATGGAGAACTTTGCACGGCTGTGTTGCTAAATCTGGAGGAAAACAGCCCCTTTGCCATTCTCCGGGATCTCAACTTCATTTTTTCCACGAAAGAAGCAAAGCTGTCTAGGCTGTTATAAAAATTGGTGGAAGACAATGCACGAGTAGCTCCCACCATGGGAGGGGCCACATGTCCAAGGCAGGATGTTGAAATGCACAAGGGAAGTGCCTCATTTCCTGCAGCTTCCCCACAAACTCAGAACAGACATCAGGAAAATCCATCAAGGAAGGGTCTTATCACAACTACATAGCCCCTGAGTAGTTTATTGCAGGATAAATATAGCCTTGGCTCTCTGAACCAGAGTAACAGAATGATTATAAGTATAATTTCTTTGTGAAGGCATTAAGAGCTCTTATCATCATGTCAGGCATTGAATTCAATGAAAGAGTCACTCAAGCTCAAATAAAATTCTAAGTATCTTCAAGGAAAATAGATAACTTAGAAGACCTGACCAGTACCACAAGAATTAAAGAGTTTGAGGCATATTTATTAGTGGAACGTGTACTCCCAAGAGAGCGGCCTAATATTTATTGAACTAATGTCTAAATAGCTTTATCAATACTGGGTGTATTTAATGGATATATTTTATGATTAGATTTCCAGGCAAGTGCCCATGGATCCTGTCAGAAAACAAGTCTGTGCGTCAAGTTGACACATATCAGATGTGCTTATTTCCCTGACATTTGAATTTCAAAAGAAATTCATTTTTTAAGCTCCTCATTTTGTTTGTTTCCATATTCCCAAGAAGTTGCAAAGCTCAGTGCTTTTTCTGGCAGTGCATCCTCAGCCCAGAGCAGGGAGAGCGTCCTTCAGGCTGTCTAGAAAGGAAAATGCAGACAAGAGCACCTGCATAGACAATTTGCAAACACTGATTTCTCTCTTAAAAATACAGCAGGAGACAGCAATTGTAAGAACAGTGCTGCTGCCTGGGGACCTGATTGTTCCTCGGGCTTTGAGTAACATTCTGTGCCTGAGCCTGAGTGGTTTTGTAAGGAAGTCATCTCACTCACAGTACTTGCTGCCCTGAGCAAGATTGCAGGGACACTTAACCCACTAACTGAGCACCTGCATGAGGAATTTATCCCTGTTGGAACGTGGGCCAAGGTTCCCTGTGTGCAAGAGTGGTCATTCTGCCACCTGAAACTGTGGTTTCCATGGATCATTGTTTGCAGTGAGGAAGCTCCTTCTCCAGCTTCAGCCAAAGGACAATGCACAGCTCTGGCCAGGCTGAGCTGCTTGTCTTCCGAGGACACCTCTTTACATTCCTTTGTAAAAGGCTCTAGGATCCAACATGTGCAGTGGGCAGATGGGCCTCCAGCTGAGTTTACAAGACCTAAAACTGCACATTCTGAGTATATGCTGAAGAACTCACAGCGTTTTTCACTCAAGGTGCTCTTTGCTGAAAGAATCCTTAGAAAAAAATCACACTGAGTAGTTTTCTCACTAGCATCTTGAGATCCTGAGTCCCAGTTTCACAAAGTGACATGATTTGGTGTGTCTAGGCCACTTAGGTGCTTTAAAATTCTCTAGCAAGAGACATTTTTTTTTACTTCCAATTCTAGGAAGAAGCAGAAATTACAGCAGCATGGGGGTACCTGCCCCTGGATAACAAGGGATCATGTGAAAGGGATGCAGGAGTAAAGAGTGCTTGCAAGTGAAGTCCTGAGAACCCTGTGCTGAGACAATCCCTGCCTCAAAATTCACATTGGCAGGAGAAAATGATCAAGAGTTCACAGAGTTTGCCCAAGACAATGATCAAATGGATCAAACAGAAACGGATGGGGAATTCTGTAGAGACTTGAAGAAATGTGTCAGCTTGGAATCAACTGAGAAAGATGCATGAAAATTTACAGGACTGGGAAGAGAAGGGGTAACAGAAGCAGGTAAACCTCAGTTCAGCATTACCAGAGAGTTAGGAAGGTTAGTTATAAGAGCAAGTTTAGGCACTTATAGATTCTAATTTGCATCTTGAAAGTATCTATTCCCATGGTTTACCTGTTGTGCTGTTTATACTGATGTTCACCAATTGCTGGTTTACTAGATAACCATAAGTGCTTTGATTCTGATTTGATTTAAACCATGTGAGCCAAGCAGTTGTTCTTTAAAACACACCAGAAAATTTCCTGACTGCAGGGGACAACATAAGAGGAGGAACAGGCTTCTGAGTCCAAATCCCAAATCCTTAATCATTTCTGAAAACATGACTCACCCAGCAGTAATTGTCCCCATCATCTGGAAATTTAGAGCACCATTTCAGTGCTTCATGGAGTGCTTTGAGATAAAAGGTGCCATATAAAAATATTTTATGTTTAACACTTTGGCAGGTGTGACATTCCATCTCATAAAGGATAATCAGAATGGTACACAGGGTAACATTACAATTTTATCTTATGAGTCAACCCAGTCAGAATTTAAGTGCTTATCTAGCAAATAGGACAGAGCAAAACCAGAAACAACCCAAAACGGCTTTTTTTTTTTTTAATGTTATATTTAATTCCCGTTCAAACCCATTTTTAAAATATTTTTAAGAGCTGAAAGAATATGATATGTAGAATAGATATGCAAATTCAGATGACTTTTCAAATGGGAACAGATAAACTCAGAGCTCAAATTTTAAAACCTACATAAACCTAAGGGGTTTCTGGAGCTTCAAGTAGGACCACATTGCCATTTATGCTCCATTCATGGCAAGACAGAGGCAGTCCCAAACCCAAATATGCCTGGGAAATGCAGACCGCTCTCATTCAGACATTTTGTAGACTTGTGCAATCAGCTGTTTCTGTAACAGAAACTATTTGGCAGCCTTTTTTAACACACATAAATGACCCAATCCCAAAGTTTTATTCTTGTGAACTTGTGAGTTTGGCTGATCTCAAGCCTCATAACTACATGTTGAGATTTTTCTTTATCCTTCAGCTAGTTTCTTACTGTCAATATTTTGGGTGGGTGGGTTGGTGTTTTTTGTGGTTGTTTTGTTGTTTTGTGGTTTTTTGTTTGTTTGGTTTGGTTTGGTTTGGTTTGCTTTTTCTTTCTGTTAGGGTGTTTTGTTTTGGTTTTCTCTTCAGGGGATTTATAAAACTAACATTAAAAGAAAAATAGAAGGAAGAGAGAAATTTGTACACATAAGGCAGTGTATGCACTAAGTATCCACCCAGATTTGAAATGTGATGGGAATCACTAATATCTGCAGGTTTTTCTACATTGGAAATAAACTGCAGGAGAAACCTGGCTCAAAGCAATGTCTGCAACACAGGGGCAGGGATAAACATTGAGAAAGCACAGGGGTCTCTAGTGTGTCTTGTTTGTCTTCTGAAGTTTCTCTGTGTCCTTCAAGGATGTAACTGGGCCCCAGGTAATGGACTGCAACTAAATTTGTTTATTCCCATGATTCTTTATTAAGCTAAGGCCTGAAGCTCTACAGTCTTGGATGCACTTCAATTAAAAAAAAAATGTGTCTTTCCAAAAGGCTTCCCTCCAAACTATGTTCCTTGTATACAACTGAATGCTATGGATGGTCTATAAAGCTGGATATCAGACCCACCTTTCAGTGGTAAACAAAAGGAACAGAAGAGCATCAAGCCACAGGGTCATGCCTGACACCTGTCAGCTACTAACAAACTTTATGAGGTTGCAATGACTTCTTTTTGAATAAAATATGCACAGGAGCTCTAGAAAATCACCCTTATTCTCTTGGTCTGAACATTCAGCCACCACTTAGAGCACAAACACATATTTTCTTCATGGTTTCAAAGAGCCCTGGTCATTTCTTTTCCTCAAGATGTGCAAAGCATATTACATTTCATGTGTAGCTTTTTTCCTTCAAGCAATGCATGTGAACAGCTTCTGCAACTCTTTCTAGAGCATCTTTAGAGCATAATTTCTTGTTTAAAGTATGTTTTAGAAAAGAAATCTATTTTAAAGCAAACTACCTACCAACAATTCAGTTCAGGCCATTTAGTGTCCAGGACACCAAATTAGAGAAATTATGATCCTTTTCAGTACTGTAGTGTCCTTTAACTTATGCCACTACTCCACTGGTGTAATCCCTCACCTGTGCACACACAGCCTTCCACATCCATAGGCAGCCATTAATGCCCACCACAGGATTTCTCAGACAACAGCCTGTTTAGAAATCCCAAGATCTTGTATCTTTTACTAAGAAACAGCCAGCAGTGCCAAGGAAACAGAGCAAATGCTGTAGAACTCATACCAAGGGAGAGAAAGCAATGCTAGCACAGAGCAAATCTCCTTTACAGCTCAGTGACCACCTCTGGCAGGGGAAGCAGGTGACCCCCAGGGCCCGGGGCATGAGCACTTCCCAGTGTCAGATAGTGCCCACAGGACTCTGTCCTTCAGACACTGCCAGGACAACAAGGGCTCCAACTTCCACCTACACCTGAGAAGGGAAAACATAAAGAAAATAAATTTTCATTTTACTTGGTGCCTTCATAGAACTTTATCTCCCCCTGCTTACCCCTTATTTTTGAGACAAGAATGTTCACAAGGAAAAGAACTATCCATGAGGAGGCTTACAGCCCATGGTCCACCCCAGGTCACAAATCCCTGCCTCTGACTGCATCAGACCCCCTTCTGGTGCAGGATTTCCGTCAGAAATGCTGACAGTTCAGGGTCTGGGGTTTTGCTTTTTGGCACATGCTACAACTAACAGCAGAACACAAGGCAGAGAGGTGCTGAAAAAGCAACCAGCGTATTTGGAACTGTTTACAACGCAAACAAGTTTCAGCTGCTACACAGCCAGCAACACTATCATTTTGGTAGTTCAAGTTTCTGGGGATAAGATGATTTTTTTAAAAAATTGTTGTTGTTGTTGTTGTTGCTATTGTTGTTATTGTTGTTGTTTCAACAGAATAGTACACTTAACCCCAAGAACTGGAAAGTTTTCATCTAATATAAGAAGGAGAGGGTCTAGTAGATCCCATAACCTATTTCCTTTCCAAGTGTGATCACTTCAATTCCATTTGATTTTGAAATCCAACAATTCTAATGGTATGTGTTGCTAAAAGAGATAGTCTATGAAAAGAAAAAAAAAATCAGAGTAGTGTACAAAACACATTTTCCCTGTCCCAGTCAGGCACCATTTTATGTATCCAAAACGATTTTTATAAATAATAATAATAATCTGAAGGGGAGCTCCCTCATAGCTGAACTTTTTATTAGCAAATTCATCTCTCCCGAGTTTTGGAAGACAACAGAGAGACCTCTTGTGAAAGAAGGATATACTGCAACCACACACACCACAACACCTTCTAGGCAACTTCCTTGTCTTTTCCCTCTTTCCACACTAATGGGCTTTTTAACCCCACCACAGTCTTGTCCTCAAATACCAGAAGCAAACAACCTCCTTCTCCCTGTCCTGCCCATTTGTCAGGACATCCCTAGAGGAAGGTCAGTTTAACTCAAGAAGGAGAACGAATTTTCATCTGTCATAAAAACTTAGATTTATTTCAACAGATGTGAAAACAGACCCATGTACATTTGCATAGTGCACTCCACCAAGCCCAGTGATGGCCATTTCTGACACAGGATTCGAGAGCACAAGTCCTGCACTCAGTGTGGGACAGGGACCTGCAGTCTGTCCCTCGGTGCTCCCCCAGAGCAGCAGTGGTACAGCTGGAATCCATGACTTGGGTAATCAGGTCTCAAAACTTGGGCTAAAATAACCCAGCAGAAATCCTGACATGGGCCGAAGAATCAGGGACCACGGGTGGCTGCAATAGTTTTATTGGACATTGCAAGGGAAATATAAATACCTGAGTCTCCCCAAATACATTCTGGAAATAAAGAAATAAATTTGTTGTCAGAACCTGGGTGCACATCAGTTAAGAGCAGTCATGAGCCATTAAAGGATGGCTGCACACAGACAATCCAGTGTTTCATTTTGGTGTCGTTTGTTTTTTTAGTGTCACCTGTTACAATAGTAGCACCAGTGATTTTTTTTTTTTTTTTTAATATAGGGGCAGCTGCTTCCTGCAGTAATTTGGAGAGGCCAGTGCTGTTGCAGCACCTGTGCCATTCCCAAAGTGAAAGGTAGTGACCACATACTGGGCTGCCAGCAGGAAGAGAGTTGCTCACCAGCACCTCCAAGGCCTTTGCTCTGCCAGATGCCTCAGCTTCTCAGGAGGATGCTGGAGGCTGTGGGAAGAAGCTGAAAAACTTGAGAGGAACTTGAAGAATCAAAGTGCTATAAAAATTCAGTATTTCCCCAGCAGAAGTAAAACATCAGAAAAAAAAAAAAGCTGAGGGAAGGGAGGTTGCTGAGGTCCCAAGTCCTCCATTGACACTCTGCCTGGCAACAAGCCCCAATTTCAGCTGATTCTTGCCTATCCCAGCAGTTTCAGCTGTTAGGGAATGGCTGGTCCAGGACCAGTGTTGAAGCTCCAGCAGCACAGGTCAGTCTTAATATTGCATAGGAACAAAGCTCCTCAGCTCTGACTCAAAGGAGAGCAAACAGCCCACATTACTCAGTAAGACAGAGAACAAAATAACACATTTTATCTCCAGCATCTCCATCCACCCCCAATCTATTTATCACTCAGGGACATGACTTTTAAGACTGTCCCCTGCTCATTTCTGTTTGGATCCTTCTCTGTATCTGACAGTGTCAGATGGCACGTCACAGACAGCCGTTTTACTCATCTCAGCAATAGGCACGAATCTTGGATTTCATCTCTAAATCAGACAAGCTGAATGGGAGGTGAGGGCAAAACAGTGGCCAAAACAGTGGCCAAAACAGCCAAGTCTTCAAATTGTGAAAAACACAGGGTGCCATTTGCTGCCAAACGGTGACTTCTACATGCACAGTTTGCAACAGGAAACCGTTCCAGCAATAAAAGGGCTGGAGAGGTTTCCAGCAGGGAAGCCTTAGAGGATTCTCAGTAGGAGAAGGAGAGAAGACTACCTTTGCAAGCACATTCAAGGTGTGAGCCCAGCTCCCACAGAGGCAGCCAAGGGCTCTAATTGAGCAGTGGCACAGGTTGCTGGGACCATCCCTGCTGGGAGCTCCCCACCAGGACAGGCACTGGGTAAGCTCCCCTGGGGCAGAACCTTGAGACCAAAGCACTAGAGATTTTTTTCCAGGGAAGCAGGTGGAAGGAAGACATCTTTGCATTTTTCCCTGGTGAGATTTAAAACAAAAATACCAAATTTCCACACCCACTACCCAGGGCAGCTATCATACACATAACAACAGCTCTGCTGGCACAGCTGATCTCCCAGACCTCTCTTGTGCACAAGTCAAGGCATCATCAGAGCCATCCTCTGGAACACTCTTTGCTGAGAGGGTGCCAAGAAGATTCCCATTTCAAAACTGGTCCTTTTTTTCCCCTTTGGGAGACACTGTAAGAAGATGTCTATATTTAAAATGTTTTTTCTGGACTAATTTCAAAATTTTCTGCATCCTGGAGAGGAACAGCTGTTGGTATCAAAGTCCATTTGTAAATTATTGCTGCAGCCAAGCCCAAACCCTTTCCCGGAGCTCAATCCCGAGTGGAGAACAGCGTCCCAAGTCCCCCATTGCTGTGCAAAGAGCACCACCCGGTGGCCTCCCCGGCCAGGGCTCTTCTCCCTCAGAAACCGTACTAAAACTGAAACATTTGAAGGGAAAGGAAAAAGTCAGAACCCTACAGCTGTACACAGAGCTGTATGGATAAGCTGGATATAAACCCTGGTGTGCTTATTGAATAAAACAGAGCCATTATAAGAGCAAATTTAAAAATCCTGCATTACAGGTGTCTTGAAGAATGGGGAAGGACTCACAGGGCGGGTTTTCCTGGGACCAGGTGAATGTGCAAGGCTGCAGAGGCTTTGAGAGAGCAAGCCATGGTCCTACTATGGCTGGCACTTATCTCTTCCTCCTCCTCCTCCTCTGGCACCTTGCCTCCAAGCTCTGCTGCTCGTAGGGGGCAAGTACCAGCACCTCAAAGGTGTTGCATTGCCCAACAGCTGTTCCTGTTCCCTGCACAGCTCCCTGCACTCTCAGCAAGCCGAGGCAGGTCTGGTATTGCTGACCTGGGCAGTGATGGGCCACCACCTCCCCTCTTCTACCTTCCCTTCACTATCACTTTACTTCTACCCAGTGTGTTTCACAGGGTAACTGCAAGTTTTTCTGAAGCCTTGATTATCATGAGGCCTAAAAGTGAGGATTTAACAAGTGCTCATGAGTAGTTTTCCATAAACTGCTCACAGGCTTTGGCTGGAGTTGTGCACTCATTGGGTTCCCTGGGGCATGCTCACCAGAGAAGACCTCCCTGAGCACTGTGGGATTTCTGTGTGCATCTTCCTGATGCCTGAAGCAGGAATACATTAAATAATTCAGTCCTGGCAAGGAAGACCGCTCTGTGGGAAACAGTTTATACAAGCGTTATTGGCTGTTAATGGAAATCTTTGGGAAGAAAAAGAAAATGTACACTTCTATTAAGATGAGAAAGGAGAGTGTCCATATAACAAATAATTCCCAGTAGCTATGCCTCGAGGCCCATGTGCAAAGGATAAGAAAGGTCCATTGCTTTTAATACTCTCTTCTGAAGGTTTTATATAAGAGCTCAATGGATCAGAGGGAAAATTGAAGAGGGTGGAAGAAAGTCATGCTCTGCCTGGCACTTACCAAGCAGGCAAGTGAACTCACCAGTTACCTGAGGTATTACCAAATAAAAAGTGCTCACAACAACATGAGCAGAAAGGAGGCAAGGGTCAGACGGGGCTAATTTGGCAGTGAGCAGCCTACACCAAATGCCTGTGGCCCCAGTCTGGCAGCACAGCCCGATGCATAGGTCACCCAGGGAACTTTTAGCTCATAGGTCACAGGAACCATGGCAAAAGCCTCCTGTCAGCTAAGACAATCCTTCACCTCTTTTCCTCCTCTCGTTTCTTTTTGTTTTCCTGTTCTTTCCACTTTCCTTTTCCTTACAAGTTTAGGAAGAGCACCTTCCCTCATCTGCAGACAGACCAGCTGGCAGGTCATGCAGCAGTAGCTATGACAAATACTACAAATGTGGGATGAGTACATCCAGCATATACTTGTCCTGTTTATCTTCTGGATGTCACTTCACATAAATACAGCCACACTATGAGAGGTGTTTTCTTGATAAAATATCAAAGCTGCTTTAGTAAAGACAGAATTACCGAAAAGGCTCTTCACTTCAAGAGACACTTCAAGACACCACAGCACTGTAAACCTTTATCATTTTGGTTAATAGAAAAATCCTCTCTCAAGTGTTTTGTACTGTGAGCAGTATAGTTTCTGGGACAAGTCAGCACCACTGGAAAAAATGAGATAAGTACACATGCATGAAGATGTTGTGTAACAAAATGTAGTGTCACTTTCATTTCCTAAAATTGCAAGGGCCCAATTTTATTGAGAGACACTGGAAATTGAAGCCCACACTAATTAGAAATCTAGAGTGATATTACCTGTGAATGTACTTTTTTCCAGGTTTACCAGATGTTTGATGAACATCATCTAAATTATGTGTCTTATGCTTAAAGCTCTTTGGAAATGCATTCAGTTATTTTTGTTTTAAACCACCCTTCCTTTGTTCATAAGAAATGTATGAACATGAAAGTAACATCTGTATTTAAAACAGAGTAACATTATCGGATTTTACTTTGACATAAAGGTTCTTGATGTTACAATAGGCAAAGCAACATTTTTCACCCTTAATACAGCTTCTTGAGTCATGTGCTTTTGTAGACATTATTTTTCAAATTTTCATTTTTTTTCCATCTGAAATGAATTTCATATTGCAATTCTTGTCAGCTTGAAACTACAGCCATATCTTTTTTTCAAAGCTATTTGCAGATTGTAGAAAGAGATGCAGGCAAGAAGATGGTTTCTCTGCATCAACTGCAAAAAAATTACTTGCTGTTTACTTTCACTGTGGATTTCTATAAGGATTGCTTTCAGTAGTGAAATTTTGAAGAATGGTATGGGATTTTTTTTGTTTGTTTCTAAGCTGCTCTTTAGACTCTACTTATACATCCCCTACCACAACAAAGAAGGTCTCTGGATGCTGCTCCAAAGAAAGTATTTTAAAGAGTGTCTGTAGACCTCCTTCTCCTTAAACCTCATAGCACACATCTAAGCAGCTAAAATATTCATATAAAGTCCCACTAAAACTCAGTTCTCAAAAGTATTTCTCCAGCAGCAATGTCCCAAGCTAAAAAGGCTTTTTTGTCCTGAAGCACACAGAAAGGAATGATACTGGTGCGAAATAGGAGGAAAGACCTGATCTGGAAAGTGTTTGTCACTTACACACAGCTCTGCAATGAGGCACAGACAGTGAAGGGAGATGAAACTCCAGCATAGACAGCAGTCCCACTGCAGCCTTTGTCAACACAAGCCATTTTTGATGACTGAGAAAAGGATAGGATCCTTTTCCTTAAGCTTTTAAAGATCAGGCTTGCTGGTGGCCGTACAGAAGACCACAGGAATCTTACCTTGGGGGAAGATAAAGGTGTGACTTCCTGAAACACTTTCTAGTCCCCTGAAATGTCACAGAGAGTGTCTGGAGGAGATCATAGCACAAAAGACCACAGCACAACACCTCTCTGAGCCTGGGGGTTTCCCTTTGCAACACCTCTCAGCTCCGGTCTCTCATTTGTAACCTTTCCCCCTTCTCCACGGCAACATGGGCCTGCGGCACACTCAGACACTAACTACCATTCAACACCACAGCAAGAAGTGTTAGAATCACAGAATGGTTTGGGGCAGAAGGGACCTCTAAAAATCATCTGGTTTCAAAATGCCAGCCTCCTGCAAGATGCAAAGGGCAGCTGTCATTCTCTAGACAAAATGCAGATAAGAGATTTGGAACTCATGCACAGAGTAGCCTCCCTCAGTCCCTCACTGCTCTCCTTGATACTACTTCTCATTGCCACTACTAGGGATTTTCTATTTCAATTAATTTCTCCTTTTGAAATCAACCCACTTACAAGGACTGAATGTTTAATTCTAGATTATTCGAGACTCTGAAGATATTTTGCAGCAATGAAAAAATACCTCCTTTCTCCCCAGCTGCTTTAAAAACCACCACTGTTGTCTTTGCCTTTCCTTGGCTGAGGATTTCCTCTTGCAATGTTTTTCTCCTGCATAATTCTCTTCCCCAGGCTCACCTTTCTTAAACAGAACTTGAGGGAATCTACCCAATTAGACATTTAAATCAATTAGGCTGATTGACAGGAGGATTAAGTCTAGCATATTCTTGATTGCAGACACAAACACTCAGCTGGAATAAATACTTGCCTCATAAGGACTTGCTGAGGCTTAATTAGCTAATGTTTGTGAAGAGCTTTGAACACATGAAGTGCTGTACCTGCACTGTTATTCTCTCTGTTCCTAGTAATGGAGGTGTCAAATTTGGACATGGCAAAAACAAGGAGGACAGACCTTGACCCAAGGCTACTGGGGATCACAGCTGGAGGAGAGGACAGTGATGTCTGGCAGGGCTTTGCTCTAACTAAACATCGATGCTGCTCTGTGTTCACAAAGCCTCTCTCATTCCTGGGCAGGATGGCAGCAGCCCCTGGACCTCCAAACCTCACACCAGGACTTTTCCCCACACTGGAATCACACCAGCATCAGATCAGCAGGCAGGGTGTGAGTGAATTCTGGATCCCAGTTGTTCTGCACCCTGATCTCCTGCATTCTTCCCAGGAAGGAATTCAGGTTGTTTGTGCTTTTGAAGAAGTGCCATTCACCAAGGCACTCACTCCTCATGAACAACAGCTCAAGTTCATAAAGGCCTTTGAGGCTGCCCAAAGGCAGCACTAGGCACACACCCAGGAAATCTTCACATGAAGATTTTCACAGAAAATGCCCACACATCTCAGCAATACAAAGGATCTCGTTTCAAAGCAGCATACATAAAGTGTCATCCTGAAAACCTGAATTTCTCTGGTTATATGGGGGTAAATACAGATTCAGCTTTGCAAGTTGTATGCTTCACCAAAAAAAAGTACACCTGAAAATCAGTTAAATAACTAAGTATATTAACTAATATACCAATGAAAATAAGTAGTTTTTTTCAGCCCACACAGAACTGTCTGACTCAAATTGCAAATGTATACACACATATGAACTGAAAAACTTTAAGTTCGGAACTCACAAAATATAGTTTGGACTGCCATTAAAAAGAAGTCCTCAGAATCCAAACCATTGTAGCCTGCCAGTAAGGTGGTTTCCAACTGAAAAACAAAGCTGTCCCATCCTTACCCTTTCTCTGCCAGCCCACTGGACATTGAAAACAAATTGAACAATAGTCAGTCCTGGTCATTTACCTTGCCAGAATGAAGCTGCTGAATTCTTTATCTGTTCACCTCCCTGAACCCCTTGTATATGATCTGTCCAAAAGTTCATCCAAAGTATCCTCCTGATAAAGGCTGTTTAATTTCTGGTACAATTCACAGCAGTCCCATCATTGATTCATTAAAACAATGACTTCATGACAGTATTTTTGCCAGAGCATTTTTAATGAAGTTGGGCAGTTTTTCTGCTGTGTGGAGAAGTAGTAACACTGGCAGATAGCCCCAGGAACCAACACAACAGAGGTCATGCACAGAATTCAGCATTAATACCATTAAAACACTTATGCACACACGTAACCTGCAAAGCTGGTAAGCCTCAAGCAATCATTATTTCCAGATAAGGGAAAAATCTCTCTATCACCAGCTCTAACCTACTGAAACACAGGAATGCCCTCAGAAACACTAGCAGACCTTTTAATTTCAAAACATACATTTTGAAAGATGTTAATGAAGGAATCTTTGCTACTGGCAAGTACATAGGAACTAAGTTTAGTGTCACAAATACAACACTAAATGTTTCTGTTTTCCATAAAACCTGGATTAGCAAGCAGCAGAAAATATTCTAGACAAGGGTGGGGTTTTCAAGGCAAAAGAATAAATTGTACCATTGTTTCACAGAAAGTGATAATCTTAAGTCTGTGTTTGTGTCTTTTAAGATGCCCACTGTCAAAGCCTAAAAAATACTAAAATAAATATTTCATCATAAAAGAAATGTGGGGTCATTTTCAATGACCATCCCACTCAGTGGTCTCTTTCGGAATTCAGAGAACCAATTCTTTTTCCCAGTCATTAAGGGATTCATCTGCATATCCTTGTTTGTTTTCCTCATATATCCTGCTGCCTTTCCCCAGGTAACTCTGTACCTAAACAGAGATTTTGGAATATTCTGATTTTATAACCTTACCAGTTGTTAGCCAATAATTTATGCAAGACTTCAGCTGCTAGGAGGAGTTCATTACTGTCACATTCTAACATCCAGCTCTAACTTCTGTCCCTTGAACATTAACTGTGTGAGTTATGAAAGCACGTAAATATAAACTTCCATAAAATTCTCCTGTGGATGAATAATTGCTCAAAGTTACTTACATGGTGGAGCAGTTTTGCTTTTATTTCTTTTAAGAGATTCTTCTTCTCTCTTGTCACTAGAAAATTAAGATCCAGGTGAGATAATCTAGCAGTTGCCATAGTATCTGCTTGGAATCAGCTATTCCCAGACACCCAGAAGTAACTGGGGAACCACCACAGGAATGCTACACACCAGCAAAGGGAAAGACATTTTTTATTTCACTCACAAAGCTCTGATAGATTTGTCTAGAGCATTGATTTACTTAGGAAAATAAAACATTTTGAAAAGAAGTTATGTTTTCCTTCAGCTTTTCCTCCTGTTGTTTTATTTTCCACTTTTTTTTCTTTCGGAATCATTTTATTTGTTTGTTTCAAATCATGAGGGGCCATTTAATATGGTGTCTCTCCCTCTTTCTTTATTTGAAGAAATAATACCTTACCAGGACACATGCTGACTTTCAGCCAAAGAGCCAACATGCTTCCATTTTCAGGAACAATTTTATGCTTACATTGGAAACACTGGTCAATAATATATTTTTCATCCATCACTCACCATGTGAACAATATTCTGGCCAGTATGTTTCCAGGCAAGATAAAATTATTAAGATGTATTCGACCCATTTAGTTCCAGCCTTACACTAGGCACAAATGCTTCTCCTGAGCTGTTAAATAATAAGTTTTATGCTGTAGCAGTGCAATGTCATTGAAACTCTCAACATTGCAGGGTAGTTGCAAATGCTTAGGATCACAAAATTGCACTCTTTTTTGAAAATCCAGCAATAATGTTTTTTTGACAACTCACCATAGGGGTTAACAATCATACGCTTCCATTTTCTGGGAAAATCATCTGCATTGCTGAAATCCTTTATGTTAAGCATTATCTAAAATGTTTTATGGTGCAATTCTTCATGGGAAATGCCTTCTTAGGGCACAGTGGTTGTCACTGAAATTTAAAAGCTTTATAAAGACAGCAATGAGAATGCAGGATTAACCTTTTATGATTCAACACATTTTTCCAGTGGTTATAAGGAGCACCCCTTTTTCAGACCTACAGTCCTTATCCAATCTAGCAATCTCACACAGCTCCTGTTGCAGCACCTGCTCAACCCTACCAAGGTACTTCATGTTCTCACTGCACCAAATATTCTCTACTGCTTTAATTGCTGAAACACTCTGGGAATAATTCCTGTATTTCTCTGGTTTTTAAAATGCTTTCAGCTCTTCACATCAGTTTCTGAATTCAGAAAACAAAATGTATTTCCAATGACAGTTTAAGGTTATTAGCTTTACTTTTTCTGATTTTTCAATTGCTACTTTGTCAAAACAGTTCTAATTTAAACAGAAAAAAATCATGCAAGAATACAATGTCTGACTTTTATGATAATCACAGAAATTTACTGCACTGCTGGACTCTGCCTTCAACTACTTCTGACACAGGAAACACATCTGAATCCCAATCCTAACAGCAAAGCATTAAATCAGATTTAATTAGCTGCCTATACAAATTGTTAAAATGAAGTGCAGTAAATTTGTGTGATTATCATAAAAGTCAGTCATTCCAAAGAGTTTACAGTGATTCTTAGAGTAATGAGGAGGCTGTGATGCCTTTAAGGACCAACATGCAATAAGTTTTTCTCACTGGCAGCCACTTTATCACACATGCAGAGAAGGTACCTTCTTCAAAAACACCATCAATATCCTAGACACAATTGTATTTTCACTGCTTCAGACAATACTGCAGGCCTGCGGGAAAATACCATTTTTAATAACAGAATTGAAATATACACAGGCTACTAAGAAACAGCCTCCTTTGAAAAAACCACTTTTTGCAAGCAACTCAATTTCAAATATAATGCCTGTTTCCACAAAGAAAGCAAACCTTTTTCTAAACCAACTTGAATTTTGCAGAAAACGATTTAATTATGGGAGAAATCAGTCCTGTGTGCATCAAGCATAAGTGAAGCTAAGTCTGCTTGTCATGATCACTGTAACATCACAGTATATATGACTAACACAATATGAGGCAAAAAACGGTGGTAGAATAAATCTCAGCTCCAGTTCTGCAAAGATTTGTGTTGGTTTTAATGGGATTATATGCAGCAACAAAGAAAAACACATTTGTAAGTATTCAAAAGACTGCAGCATTAAAGGGGTTCCACTACTCGTAAATGAAGGAACACACAATACTTATTGAAATTGGAAAACTTTTAAAACAAGCATTCCCCAAATAGATACACTGCCAGAAGA
This sequence comes from Trochalopteron elliotii, assembly GCA_024734555.1. NCBI lineage: Eukaryota > Metazoa > Chordata > Aves > Passeriformes > Leiothrichidae > Trochalopteron > Trochalopteron elliotii. The sequence goes on from JANPWX010000135.1 coordinate 3,712,640, forward strand.
AAAAAAAAAAAAAAAAAAAAAAACACCAAAACAACAACAACAAACCAACTCAAAATACTTGGCCACACATTTGTCTCCCAATTTATTGGAAAGAACTGAAACACAACATTTACTGTATAATTTACCTTTATTTGAGGTACAGGGTGAAGAATAACAACTTTTCTGCTGAAGTCTACAATGTATTTTAATTTAGAAAATTACACCTTCAGCCTAGTTACAAATAAACCTTATTGTAGAACAAACAGTGCCATTATACACTGTCAGCCCAGTTAAAGTGCCCATAATTCCTTCCAGGACTGAGAATGTCAACAGTAAAGTATTATTCGTGGACTTAGAAAAGACAGAAAAACACATGCCCAGAAACATAAAAAGCATTTTCCTTACATTGCCTAAATTAAAAGAAATCCAGGTGACAGAAGAAATTATAGGAAAAATATTTAAGAGTGATACTTACGTGTCTTTGGGAAGATCACTTTATAAGCACAGCAAATTTACTATATTTTCAAGCAGACTGAACACCACCCCAAATCTGGCTACTTGCCAAAAAGCAAGCAGTCAACTTCTGAAAGTTCACTTTAACAAGAGGACCAAAACCCAAGAGGCCTAAGCTCAGGGAGTAGCATCCCACTATCCCTCCATCCCCCTATAGCCAAAAATTGCAGAAACAAAGAGACAGAAAATCCACCTATAATTCCAGTCAGAGGCGAGGTGGCAGATTTGATGGTGTTTGAGTCCAGCTATCCCACACAGCTGCTAAACAATCTTACAAGGTCCTTGAATAAAAGAAGTTAAAGTGTCTGTATCTCAGAGGAAACAGTCTCTGCTGTACTGCCAGGCTTCAATCATGAGTCTCCTGGGCACATATCTTCAAATATTAGGAGACTAAATATAAGAGCAATGACCAAACCCCCACTGTTCATTTTCAGGCAGGTATGCACCATGCAGTGTGAAGCGCCAGTCTTTTGCACAGTTTCACATGCCTAAACACTTCCAAAATTTTTTACTTGTTCCCATTTCTAAGGCCAGAATTTCCTGAAGAAAAACATATTAATATGTGAAGATTTCACCATGTTTCAATAATGGGAGGGGTCCAAGGGGACAAGAGGGCAATGACAGTAGGCAGATGACAGGTGACAGAAAATACGTAGGTGAGGTCTAGCACCAATGAAATGTCATAGCATATGGGAAAGTGAAGAAGTTGAGCTGGGTGGCAAATGGAGGGGATATCCAGGGACCACTTTATCTTCAGGCAGTTGAAAAGCTAAAAAGGCAACTCTGTCTATTATGCATGTGTTTCACTATAAAACAAAATACTGATGACTCAATTCTATATGCTTGGATCTTTGTGCTTGTTTCAAATCTGAGAAATATTAGAGTTAGGGCATGAAAATATGCAAGAATTCTTAAAAGCTGCAACCAACTGAAGAGGAGCCAAGCCAATGGTTAAAGATGATGGCCTCTGGTTTCTAAAAGGAGAATATTTTTTGAATAGTCAATACCAGCTAATAAAGAGATAACCCTGGAATAACTAGAACTTGATCAGGATCTCCATTATGAGTTAGAAACCAAACAATACCTTTTAAGAGGCATAAACGGATTCCTACTCAGCTGATTTGCTAAAGCTTGAAGCAAACAGGTTCTTGCCTTCTATTGCCTTAGACTTAGCAAATCCTCTGGAGGTGGAACTTTCCTGTTGAGGTCTGCAATACTAATTAATACTTTGCACTTAGCTCTTGGGGGGAGGGTTGTTTTTCTTGGTAATATATTCAGACTCTCTTCATTGTTAGTATTTAAAGAGATGGGGACACCATAACTTATTTTCAGTGGAATATAAAGCCATATGAGAGTCTGATCCACAAAGACTTAAGGAAGGGCAAGAAGGAATACTTCTTCTTCCTAACTAATCAGCAAGAATTTGCTCTGCATCTATAATCTCCCCCAGCTTTGAGGTCCCTCAGACTTACTGTAGAGAAAGAAAGCAATCAAGAAATGAAAACGTTATGGGGAAGATGACTCCAGAACCTAAGGAGACAGTATACATTAGAAAAACCTCAGGAAAGGATGAACAGTGATAATCCTCAATCACAGAGCATGAACATGTTTCATATATTAGAAACCCTCTCACAGAGCAAAAGGATCAGGTCTGCATTGGAATATCACACAGAGGGAAAAGGCAGTAGGAGATGAGAGGGGATCTTCACCAGTTTTTGTCTTAGTCCTGCCTAATATTACTTTCAACATCAGCAAGCAAAGCTTGAGGCTGAGCTCTCCAAAATCATATGGGTTTTCATTGCTACAGGTAACTTAAACCATAATGTTTGGGGACCTGGACCTCCTCAGACAGCACAGAGGCAGAGCAAGAACACTGGAAGCAAAAAGAGAAAAGAAGGAATAACGAAGTAGGAGAGAAAGAAAGAGGTAAAAACCCTGAGAAGCACCTGGAAGCTTTTTAAGCCTCCAGCCTGAAGGAGGAAGGCCTAATGCCACACATCTATTAGCAACAGTGACAAACCCGTGCCTCAGCACTGCCACAGCAGCATCTGTACTTACAAGTGCCACGCAGTGACCACCTGGCACAGTCCATGTTTAGCCTGTCTGGAACACAGAGAACTTGAAAGAAAAAAAAATCATTGAAAAAATAAATACTTTTATAATTGTTGCAAGCAAATTCTCCATCTTCTGCACTATGAATAAGGCTGCAGACAGGTTCTTAAGGGTGAAAAAGGCAACTTGTAACACAATCTCCAGACTTTCAGATTCATTGTTGATTAAATATTTTTTGTCACTTCAGACTTTATTCCTAAACAACTATATTAAAAAATAAGATAATTACAAAATATAGTATTGCACATCAGAAGCTATTTTTCCACAGTTTCCTATCCAAAATAGACTTAAATTAACAGAGGATACATTATTACTAGTACTCAAATACAATGTAATGCTTTTATAATATTAGGTTACATTAGGTCCCTTATCTCAGGGAAACACTTAAATCCATTCTTGTTTTCAGGAAAAGAAAAAGTCTTCCTGACTCAGAGACTCCAAAGCAGAAGTATGACATACCATATAGCTACTACTTGGGCATACAGTAAAGATTTGATTGCTTTGTTTCACCAATTCTTGAGCTCCACAGCAAGTCTTATTCCAGTAAGCATTAGAAATAAGCTAATTCAATTTAAAGTGCAATTCTCCTTTAAGAGTCAAATGATCTCTACTTTTATACATAATTCTTGCAGCAAACCAGTCACAAGATGAAACAGAAACATGATGACAGCACCCTACATTTTTTGGTTATTCAGCAAGTTCACACAAAATATTAGCACTCACCAAAAAATAATACTCTGGTTCCTATAGTTGTGAAAATGTTCCACTGATTCTGAAATGCTTCTGACATTTTCTCATTATGAAATACATAGGCAGAGCAGCAGCTCTCCAAGTGTAAAACACCCTCCTTCATTTCTACAGGCTGTGTATTCAATGCCAACACCACTGATATTCTAACATCAATATTATTTGCTAGCACATGGAACTCGAGGACAAAGAATTATAAAATGGCAAACTCAAGTGCTTTTTGAATTTAATTAGTTAATCAAAAATTCTGAGATTCAAAAGCTGGTCTAGGTCATAGCCCCTCTCTGGGCTCAATTTTCCCTCATAGGATTTCTTTAAAACTGCATCCAATAAAAACATTAAAAAACACATGCACTAGAGCATCTGATGCTTCCCCTGGGAGACCTTTCCACAGCCAACAAGTTGTTTTTCCTGAAGCTGGATTTTAGTCTCATTTCATCCCATTGCAAGCAAGGAGAAAAAGGTCACAGTGAGGGCAAGAGACAGAAAAAACCCAACCAACCAAACAACTGCTAAACTACACTGAGAAAGTATAAAAAAGCAGTCCAGCTATGAAGTGTGTTGATAAAAGGGAAACTGCAAAGGCAAGGGTTAACTTCAGTCATAATTTCCCATTTTTTTCTTCTTCATCAGCACGGAAAAGTCACAGATGCACACAGATGTCTCCAAGAGGGAAAAAACTCAATACGGAAAAATAACTTGAGTTACCATTCCATAATTATGAATTTGGGAAAAGAAGCAAAGTGCCCTTAGAACTGCTTAACTTCCTATTGCCCAGAGTAGGAAGAAAACCTCTTTGAAAGTTGTTTTTATTTGAATCTTGAAAAGGTATCAGCCATGTCTTCCCCCTTCTAAAAACAAATGAAAACTCCATAGTGCACAGCACCACCTTCTTGTAAAAGAACATTGTACCATCTATTACCCTGGACATTCAATGAAAGATGTTGCCAAGGGAGATATCATAAAACATCAGATTTAGTCAATAAGGTTTTGTATTCCCTCACAACTTAATAAACACAGTATCTGGCTGCTTATTTAATATATCCTACAGCTAAAGAATATATTTACTTTTTATTCTTCCTTCTCTGAGGCTAGAAGGAATTAGTGAAAAGACAGTTAAAAGAATTAGTGCAAGATGTGTATGCAGACAGCTATTTTGAAAACATTACAAACACAAAACTCCTGGAGGATATCACACAAAAAGGATGAGAGGAGACTCACCACTAGTATCAGTCACAGAAGCAAACATTTCTAAAAGATGTAAAAGCCCAAATCAGTACTTAAAGAAAAATAATAGACATCCTCCAGAATTTATCTAGTCCCCACTGCTTTCAACAGAGACTGCCAAGTAACATCAGAGGAGGTGGATGTGAATTTGATCTCTGTCCTTCAGAATCAAAAAAAAAGGCATGGCTATAGCCACCAACAGCTACACATTAAATTCCCAATTCATTTAGAAAAGAAAACATAAATGATTTGTTAATCAATAAAAAGACAAAATGAGCTTGAAAGATTTCATGTGTCCTCATCAACAACTTCCTTTCGGCGCTGAGCCCGGAAATGGCGCTCGATGTTTATTGTCACTTCCCTCTGCAAATTCCTGCTGTTAGTTTTCCCAGCTGTTCTGATCCAGGGGTGCTGAAGTACTTGACGTGCTGTGTAGCGCTTCTGGGGATCCACTATCAACAGCCTGGTGATGAGGTCTTTTGCTGCTATTATGGGAGAAAGCAAAGGAGAGAGTGTTCGTGAAGCACAGTGGTGCGCAATGTGCTCTAGGATTTGCAATCATGTGCAATGTGCTCTAGGATGACCCTGCTCGAGCAGGGTGTTTGAAACACATCACCCACCACAGTCACTTCCAACCTTACCCATTCTGTGATGGTGACAGTTATATCCACACAAAATGTCCTCCTTAATTTTTTCATTAGTTTTACCATGGTTTTTGTAACTATCCCCAGGAGCTATTCTAACAACTGCAGTTAGAGTTAGTGACAGAAAATACTAAATCTCCACGGCTGATGTCATTCTCCCCTTCAGAAACAGAGGAGAAAGTGAAGGGAATTTAATCTCAAAAGTGTGCTGAAGGCATCAGGCTAAGTGGTCACATTCACAGGAAGGAGCACTGGGTACGTCATCCTTTAAGAGGCATAACTGTTGTAAAATGCTGTGGAACATGTTCTTTAAAAACTGCACAAGGAGTGAAGGAGTTTTAGGGTTTCTGATTTTGAAGAGTGCACAAAAGACACTGTACTAGCATGTGAGAAAGAAAAAACTACTACGTGCAGACCCCACTGTCAGTAAGAAATCAACACTGTGTTCTGCAGGGCAAGGATTTCATTCTCAGCTTCTGAGATTTTTGATAACATCTTTACAATCTAACATAACCCTTGAGATTATTTTGACACCTTTTTCTGCAGAGACATACAAACAAGATGAGGAAAATCCTTGCTTTTGCTTAGAAAGGGAGGAATTGAGGACTACATTAAAGCATTCAGAATATGCAGAAACACAGCCACCGATAGTACCAGAGGGCTAAATTCACATTTAAAGCACAGATTCATACAAGAGAGACCTATAAAAAACCCCAAGTTGATCAAGCTCACTACCCTGAAAAAAGAGTTTTCCCCACTTCAGGGAAGACGACTTTCACTTCTCAGATCTGCTATAAGTGCACAAGCTTACCTGCAGAAATATTGTCCCAGTAAGGGGATAGGAACTCGTAGTGACCCAGCTGTATGATCTGAAACAGCTCCTCTTGATCACGGTCCTGACTGCGGAAAGGGGGAAAACCGCAGAGCAGGATGTAAAGGATCACACCAGCTGCCCACATGTCTACTTCCAGGCCATAGCCTAAGCAAGAAGGGACAAATCGTAAGTCTTGTTTTAGACAGAAAACTCACAACTGCGAGGGAACTGTTTCTTGGAAATAGAATGAAAAAGAAATACAGAATCTCTGCTCAGTTCCTCAAAAACATGAGGTGAGCAAAAGAATGAGTGGCTGGTACACCACACTTACAAGCTGCCCGTTATTAGCTACAGCTTTCACAGAGTCTCTCTTGTCCACATGTTTCACAAACACTGTCTCACAAGGCCAGTGTCAACTGGAGACTAATTGAGGAAACAGAGCACATATTTCTAAAATAGTCGTCCTCAGATTCCCTTCAAAAAAAGAACTAAGGGTGCCAAGTTTCCATTGAAATTGGATAGAACTGGAGATGTGCAACCCAGCTCCACAGAACAAAAACCAGAAATAGATTTGCTTGAGTCACCAACAAAACTGACTTCTTTCCAAGTCTGAATCTTTTTGGAGATGAAATCTTCAGAATTCCTTGTGATGCAAAACATATTTTGAATTGTTATATAAATTTAACACACATGTTCACAACGACTTTGCTTCATCAGGGGCTTTGGAAAGCTGTTTGGATTACAGTAATGAAATGGTCGCTCTTAGGTTGGAACATGAACTTTTGGTCATTATCCCCCTTCAGCTATTATTATCTAGGATATTTTATGGCTTATCTGCTTGGAAGTCAGTGATATACTAGCACAGACACTAATAATGCAAATATAACTGATGCTTGTGTTTGTTAAAAGCTAAGAGGTTTCCTTTCCCAAATTACACTGCACTCCTACCCTGAAAAACAATTTCAGTAGGTTGAAACATTCTGGACTATTTCCATTATTAGAAAGTTCAGCATAATTGAAAGATTTATGACAAATTAAAAATATATACACTCACCCTTCTCAGCAAGTATTTCAGGAGCAACATACGTTGGTGTTCCACAGACAGTAAATATGGGTTTTGTAACCTGCTTAGCAAGGCCGAAATCTGCCAGTTTCAGTGTAGTAGATTTATCTGCATTGTGCTGAACCTATATCCAAACAAAAAATACATATATTTAGTCCAGATGCGTTTTAAAACAGCAAAATATAAAGGAAGCAGAAAATTAAACAGGAGGGAGTTCTAATAATAGTACTAATAATGGAAACAGTCTTCAGAACATGGTTCTTTTCCCCCATACACTAAAAGGGTGAATTTATTTAAGAGCATAAGCAATTATGGAAAAAAGAAAACTTTGCTCTACAAACTCTGGCACACTGCAGTTTCCAAGAAATTAACAGAAGGAACACAAAAAATAACCAAGAGGCAATTAAATATTATTTCCTCTTGAGAAAATAAACTGTTTGTTTTCCCTGGGAAAGCAAAGAAGAGTGCTGTGGACGTCTTCATGCTTAAATGCAATGAGCCCAGGTAAACTACTGACTTTATCTTGGTGTTTAGCCCCAGATAGCAACTAAGTACCACACAACTGCTCAGTCACTCATCCCTCATCTGCCTGCAGTGGGATGGGAAGGAGAATCCAAAAAACGGTGGGTTGAGATAAGAACAATTTAATAATTGAAATAAAAGTATAATAATAATAACAATAGGAATGGTAACAACTATAATGAGAAGTGGTACGGGGAGAGAGAGCAAGAGAAAGAGAAAGGAATAAAACCCAAGAAAAACAAGTGCTGCACAATACAATTGCTCATTGCCCACTGATCCACAGCCCAGCCTGTCACCCAGCACCGATCAGCAACTCCTGGTCAACTCTCCTCAGCTTATTTACTGAGCATAAGGTTCCATGGAATGGAATATCCTTCCGGGCCAGCTGCCCTGGCCATGCTCCCTCCCAGCTTTTGGTACCCCTGCTACCTGGCAGAGCATGGGACACTGAGAATTCCTTGACTTAGGATAAGCAGTGCTCATCAACAACTAAAGGATCAGTGTGTTATCGAAGTTATTCTCATACTAAATCCAAAGTACAGCACTGTACCAGCTAGAACCAAGACACATGGAAAGTGTATCTCCATCATACTGGTCTGATAACAAAACACAAACCAAAAAAAGCTTTATGTCCATTCCAAATTACTCTTCTACTCTACCTGCTGCTCTGAAACTAGATTAGCAATGGTCACCACACAGCAAGAGTTGTAGAAATAGGTCCATGCAGAATGACCTCCTAATTGGGCTTTTTCAGCAGTTCTCACCTTCTACATCCACCTGGCAAGTAATCAAAATACTTTCTTCAATTCCAATTTTGTATGCACGGGTCTTTAGCATTACTTTATAAAGTAGTTAATGAAGGGTTATTTTAAGAAATTAAATATGTTAATGACATAGGCAGTGGGATGGAGCACACTCTCAGCAAGTTGGCAGGCAACTCCAGGCTGAGCGATGAGCTTGACATGCCTGAAGGATGGGATGTCAACCAGAGGCACCTGAACAAGCTCAAGAAGGCTGAGTCTCATGACGTTCAACAAGGACAAGTGCAGGGTCCTACACCTGAGCTGGAGCAATCCCTGGTATCAATACAGACTGGGTTATGGATTGAGAGCAGCCCTGTAAAGAGCACTTTGGGGTTGCTGGTGGATTAAAAACTGGAATGAGCCAGCAATGTGCAGCTGCAGTCCAGAAAACCAACCACATCCTGGGCTGCATCCAAAGCAGCACGGCCAGCAGGGCAAGGGAGATGATTGTGCCCCTCTGCTCTGCTCTGGTGACACCCCACTTGGAATGCTGTGTCCAGCTCTGGGATCCCAGCACAGGAAGGACGTGGACCTGTTGGAGCTGGGAGGGCCAGGAAAGAGAGATGGAGCACTTCTCCTGTGAGGAAAGGTTGCAAGAGTTGTGCTTATTCAGTCTGAAGAAAAGAAGGCTCTAGACAGACCTTATTGTGGCCTTCCAATAATTAAAGGGGGCTTAAAAGTAAGACGGGGAGAGGCTTTTTAGCAGGGCCTGTAGCAACAGGACAAGGGGCAATAACTTTAAACTGAAAGAGAGTAGATTCTGACTAGATACTAAAAAGAAATGTTTTATGATGAGGGTAGCAAAACAGCAGAACAGGTTGCCCACAGAAGTGGTGGATACTCTATCCCTGGGAACATTCAAAGTCAGGTTGGACAGGGCTCTGGTCTAGTTAAGATGTCCCTGCACATTACAAGGGTTTGGGCCAGATGACCTTTAAAGGTCCCTTCCAACCCAAACCATCCTAGAATTCCATATTCAAAGGTCAAGTCATAAACAATGCAGCAGTATAATTAAATAAATCAGCATGCTTAATACTAGTGACATACACTCAATATTCTTTGAGAGGTAAAAGTCATTGATTTTTTTTAAATGAAAAATTGTTTGTCCCTGGAACTATGGGGAACAGATCAGCAGCTAAAATGTCTACAAAAAAGCCTAATAAACCTGGACTTGGTTTTGAATGGACAAAATATAATGTGACAGGTATACTCCATGCTTTAACACCTCATACTTTGCCATCAGACATCGTTTAAGAAAGCCAAAAATTCAGGATGGTTTCTATTACCAGATAACTAAAGGCACAGACGTGACAAAATTTGCTCTTGTATATTACAGTTGACTAATTCCCATTAATCATCCTTACAGAAACTGTAAGCATGCATCCAATTTTGATTAAGCAACATGGGTTTGGACTTTTGGTGGTTTTTTTTTTCCTTTTTTCTTTTTAAGAAACAAAAGGTATTGCATTACAAAATAATACAGAAAAGCCTACTAATCCCTTTTTACCTTCCTTATAAAAAATGCACAAAACTGGGAGGAGTGACTGATGCCCCAAAATGCTGTGTGGCCATTTAGAAGGATCTCAATAGACCTGAGAGACAGGCAGGGCAGAACCTTTTGAAATTTAACAAAGACAAGTGCAGGGTCCAAAACCTGGGCAGGAATAACCCATGCATCAGTACAGGCTGGGGGCTGACCAGCTGGAAAGCAGCTCTGCAGAGAAGGAGCTGGGGGTCCTGGAGGACAAGTTGTCGTGAACTAGCAGTTCTACTTCCAGAATTGATTAAGCAAAATATTTTGGGGAGTTTTTTGCTGCTGTTCCATGAAAAAAATACTTTTATTCAGTATATGAAACTGAAAATAGTGTTTACTACAACCATGCAGTCAAAACATCTGCAAGAAGAAGCTAAAATGCCACAGTCATTTTCTCTATCATATTAAGCAACTATGTGACAATCTTTTGCCATCGTGCACTGTGGACACAAACGGACAAAAATGACAAAAAATTATAAAAGTAATGCACTGTAGAACAATATGTATCTATAGAATTTATATTCTAATAATAGGGGTAATAGTGGTAAGATGTTACACAAATTCACGACTGAAATGCTCAACTTGATATGCAATATGAAAACATGGACATGAATGTATTTTCCTATTATATATTTTTTTTTTAATTATATAAGAAAAGCATGTCACATGGAATTTCAACCACCCTGCATGCCACTGTACTAAGACAAACAATACTGAAACGTTTATATACATTTTTAGAAAACAGCAGGGTGGTGGGAAGGGTGGAGAACACAATGGTTTTAATCCCAGTCCCACAATCTTCAGGAGATTTCTTGCTTTGTAAAATGCACTGACTGTTGCACTTTTTCTTTTCTCAGGATGCCAGACTCCTAATCTCCCATTGCAGCACAAGGTGGCAACACAGCACCATCTGTTCTTTCAGGACAAAACCACTGAGCTTTCACTTGACTTAACAAGGGAGCAGGCAGGAACAGCAGGCACGGTGGGTATATTTTCACAGCTTTGTGACAATCACTTCAGAGACAGCATGTAATCTGTCAGCAAGCCTGAAAAACCTCAGCCCAGAACTTCTCAGCAGCTTCACTAATGCTGTGCTCAGAACAACTCAGTCAGCTCAGAGAATTCCCTTTGTCCCCAACTTCCTAGTGTTCTGTCTACCTTTCCATCACCTGGCATCACCTTGAGCATGCAAATATGCTTCACTGCAGAGAGCTTCTCAGGCTTCTCTTTTTAATCATTCCTGAGGCCAGACTACTCCCCCATAGCAGTATTACAGAAATGCACAACCTGCTCAAGAGAAATCTAACCTCTGACATCCACAGTATGTATTCCATGCAACAGTGAGAACAAAGCAAAAGTAGTGCTGCCTGCCTATAGACTTGAGGTAAGAAAGACTGGTACATTATGATACACTTTCTGCAGACAGCCAGTTTAGGTCATACAAATGTTTATGTCCTTCAACTGCCACCATCTGGTGGTCTCAGACTAAAGGCAGTCAATTGCACACTACTTACTCAAATACAGATGACACGTCAGAATATTAGAATATTGTCTGAGGATTTCTAGCTGTCCCAGCCATACAACCAGAAGATTATAATATAAGGACAAATTCATCTCCAAAGGGAAAAAAAATAATCCTTCTCTTTCTCTCCTGTCTGTGGATGACTCCCCGTACTTAATGCTCTTGTTTGGTTTCATATCTACTTTGTGAAATCCATCAATGTGTTTAAGATGATGATTTACAACATTAATATTTCTCTGTATGCACATGTATATGGTAGCATAGATGCTTCTTATGGACATCATGAAAGCCAGTTAGCCCATGTGACATTTTGTACATGGGAAATAGAAAGAGCTGAAGAAAAATTACTGCTTATAGAGTTGAGTTTCAGACATTCCCTGCTGCTAACCAGAAGAATCTCTATGAACAATCTTGCAGAAAATTCTGGAAGTTATGACAGGTAAGTAGTTAAACAGGAGTTTGATTCACGTGCACTCAGAAACCTGGCAGCATTTCATATATATGTAAATAGTGTCAGAAAATGGATAGTCCCTTGTATTTATGTAAATAGTGTCACAAAGTTCAAGAGCAGAAAGGCTATACTTGTAGTTCTCACAAATTCATGAAAACTTGAGAGACAGAAAAAGATGCAGGGGGTAATCTCACATGCATAAAAAGCTACAACATTTATGAAGTTGAATGTTGAAGAATTACCACATTAGCATGTGAGGGAAATGTACAAGGAGATGAGCACACAATCGCAAATACAGCCTTCTCTCTTCCCCCTAAAAAGGGGTGACTCTATGTCTTTTACAGCTACAGCCTGGAAAATCAACACCACATTGTGGGCATTAATTTCTCATTCACAAGTGAAGAAATGCCAGCAGCTGTAGAATTAAACATCCCCTTACCTAAAAACCTTGCCAGCAAATCTTGCTCCATGAGCTAGCATGAAAGAAGTGACTGGATTCATTTGTGAGACCAAACACACTACATTGCCCATCCCTGGCAGCAAAGGTTTTCTTGCTGAACACCTAGTCCTAAATGAGGTGATTCTGTTAGCAGATGGGAGGGAGTCGTAGCAGCTGTCTTCACACCAGCTGTCAAACAGACTTTGTTTTTGTAGCGCAAGTCACCACCCTTCTGCCTCACAGCTATGCTGCAAGGAGCCTGATCAACGTGGGCAGACACAGTAGTCAAAGAGGGAGGGGGAAAAGCAGAAAGGATGATGGTGGCCTGGTACAGAAGTTTATAACTAGAGGACAGTTCCATAAGAGAAACTGAAGTGTAGTGAACTAATAGCTAAACCAGGTTTCCAACTTTCTCCTGTGTCAATAATTTTACAATTTACTAGACATCAATGTATATTTCTACCTTTTCATCTGTGGGGACAGAAACTGTTTCCTTCCTTCCCCAGTTGCTTTTTTCATAAAACTTAGGGAAATATTTTTTCCCAGATTCCTGCTTCTTTGTCATCTCTTAGGACAATTAGCCAATATATTTAAAACTCATTAGGAACAGGGTTAGATTCTCACACAAAGCAGGTTCAGAGCAGACATATGCATTTCCTTAGTAAAATAGACCAGGGATCCTTTCTCTTCCATTTCCCATTTTCTTGAAGGGGAAAAACAGTAGATAAAGATTACAAGGTTCACCAGACCAAAAGAAGACCCAAAGTAGGACAAAAAAGTCAACAGCCTAAAAGTACATACCTATATTTTGACCTCTGTGTACAAAATCTAGGTAGACTAAATCAGATTTAAACATCCCCAGTGTAACAAGAGATATCCCACAAACAGGGACATCTCTGCATGATGCTGGAACTTGAAGCACTTTGCTTCATCTCCTGATGTTCCCACTCCACCAACAGCCAAAGAACCCATGAAATTTGCTTCAATACTGTTTGTTACTGTTCAGCACTGGCTGATGGTAAGATTAGTGGCAGCTCTCCTTCCTACTCTGCTGCCTCAGCCACTCTAAAGAGACAGAGGCAGCACACTAAAAAGACAGAAACACCACAACCTTCCTCAAATGGCCTTTATTTATAGGAATACTTATTAGATAGCAGGTGACCTATCCAAAATTATCAGGACCTTATAAACTCATTTGCATGGTTGAATAGACTTGCTTTTCAAAAGGATATTTTGTGTACATGGTACCTAATACTGGTGTGCACAGAAAATTAACAGCAAGTTGAAACTAGAACAGGTAAAATTTTATTTCCTGCAGTGTTTAGGTAAAACTGTTCTTGTATGAAAAAATACCTACAGTCTGGGAGCTGCTGTGTCCTTGAAAAATGTATTCTGACTTTCAGAATGGGCAACATGATTATTTCAGAGCTACACAATGCTGCCATTGCCCAGCATTCTCTGTTTTGCTCTTCTGTGAACTAAATGTGAAAGCAACCAGAACAGACCTTTATCTTGCCTTTCTTTGCTTATCTACACCACTGTGATGATTATGTATTATAGAGGGAAATGAAGCATCAGATCTCAGGTGCTTCACATGCACTAGCTTATTTTCAGCAAATAGGAAGGAGCAGGACCTGGTTCATAATGGAAAATCAGCTTCTGGAAAAAGCCATGCAGTTCTAAGCGAAGTTTTGTTCAAACTTTGTGCAAACAAAGCACAAAGGCAGGATCTACAAGCCCACTTCTTCCTGCAAACCAGCCAGTTGCATCCACTTCATTCACAGTTGCATCCATTCTTTTATTTACAAAGAGATCACATACCAAAGATTTTCAAGAAACTAAGCAGGATTCATAGCAGGACCTAATAAAGATGCTATTGCTTAGTTTAAAGGTTTAAACTGTTCCAGCCCAGCCTTGTGCAACCTCTGCACTATCCTTGAGGCTACACTGCTGCTTTCCTCTAGAAATTCACACCGATCTCTGTGCAAAATCAATTCTCTTAAAAGCATAGAATGGTCCACAGGACTAAATAATCTATTACTTTTTTTGTTTGGTTAACCATGAACTTCCACAAAAGCTGAGAAAATCCAGTTTGTTAGAGACTGGCAAATACTTGCTATTTATCTGTTTATTAGGAAATTTGGAACCCTAATACAAGAGCGTAACACACACTTAGCAAGGGAGACTTGTTTACTGTTACAGTTCTACAATGGGTATCTTGTGAAGTGTCAATACTACAAACATTTCTATGCATATTCACACATGTCAGTAACTCTATTGACTTCAGTGCTGGATGCAAAGAATGCAGCCTCAGAAATGTGATGGAAACAAGAATTTTTCTCTTTGGCATGAAGTTATTATTTGAGCTGACTTTAATGCTGTATTCACCAAAACATTTTAATGTCAGATTATTTCAGTCAACTGCATAATACTTCTGCTTCTAAGCAATGAAATTGTCACAAGATAGAAATTACTATAGTGGAGGACCAGGACAACAGTCTTCAAGATATACAAATGCAGTGGACAAAAAGTCCAACAAATCAAAAACAGAAATGAGCAATTTTAATAAACTTCAGTCTGCAAGGAAGATGCTTTATGATTCATCTTTGGACACCTACAAGTCAGATGCTAAGTAACAGGTCTGATTTCTGAAAAATACAAATGCTCACTACCCCTGAAGGTCTGATAATTTTTACTTGAATTCCTTTCTGTAGCCAATGCTATCTGCAATGCACAGCAGATCTATGTAGAGCAAAATGCAATTGTAATTTCACTTCAAAATTGTATCCATTTTTTCAAACAGTCCTGCCACAGCACATTATTTCTGCATGGAATTTGCTTAAAACAATTCAAAGAACCGTAATTGAAAGGAAAATAAGTTGAATTCCTGCACAAATGCAAATGTTTGACGATACTTACCAAAAGATTCTCTGGTTTGAGGTCCCTGTGGACAATGTTCTTGCTGTGAATATAAACCAGTGCTTCACACAGGTCAGTGATCATGACAGCAGCATCATGCTCTGTGAACTTCACACTTTCTATGATTGCATCAAATAAGTCTCCTCCTGGGACATACTCTAAGATTAAGTAGATCTCAGCTTCTGTCTCATACACCTCAATCAAGCTTACTATATTGGGATGAGAAAGACTACGAATAATCAGGATTTCACTTTCCATCATGTCCTCCTTCCCCTTCAGCTTGGATTTATCAACAATTTTCATTGCATAGATCTGATTGGAATCACAATGGCGACATTCCTTCACCACTGCAAAGTTCCCATCCCCAATAGTTCTGCCAATCTCATAGTGCTTTTCCACATCAGTTCTGCTTTTAATGGCATACCTCCGGCTGGCGCTTTCCAATCCCTGAGCTTTGTTGTCTTCTTTATTCACCCTGCGCTCCCCTGTTTTCTCTCGTCGACCCACATCACTCTCTCTACATGTGGCATTTCCCTCTCTTCTGGCAGCTTCCTCTTTAGCCCTTTGTCCCTCTCTGCCCTCCCTATGTGTTTTAGACAATTTTTCAGCATCCCTCAGAGAGTCTTTCTTTAGCCAACCACTTTGGTTCATTACACAGCTACTTCCATTATCCTCCTTCACTTTGTGAGATAGCTGGAGCCCTTCTACAGCATTCTTCCTGATTTTTACTACTTCCTTCCCATGGTTTTCATGCTTCTCCACATCCCTTTCTTCCTCAATGCCTCTTTTTTGCTTCTCCAGCCCTTCATTAATAATCCTATGTAGTGGTTTCCACATCCTCCTACTGCCATTATCTTTCCATCCAACTTCCTCACCCTCCAGACAAGTTTCAGGAGATTTTCGGCAGTTCCTGACTTTTGTATTTCTTTCTACATGGTACCTCTGACAGGCGCCTGTGTTCAAGTCCCTATTCTCAAATGAGGCCTCAGCCTGCCTTTCCCTCCGTAACTTTTCTCTGGCCTGCCTTTCCTGTTCGCATTTCTCACACCTCACCACCTCCTCTGAACTCTCTTCTAAGCCTTCCTCAGAACTCCTCTCATGGTTAAGGTACCTCTCACTTTCTCGTGTTTTCCTAGAAGGCTTCACTCCATGCTCACCACCCCAGCTCTCCCTAGTCCACTTTTTTTTGGTTCTCATTTTTTCCTCTTGCTTTGTCTTGGCTTGACTTTTTCCTTCATGTCCAGCTACCAGCTGGGAAGACAAGCCATCGCTGCAGTTCTTGGTCATTTCTGTCTCATCAAAGCCACTGTCTACTTTTGAGGCCTTGTCATACAGCCTGCTCTTCAGTTTTTGGGACTGCTCCTCATTCTGCGGAATGGTAGCACTGGCAGCATAAGGATTTTCAGGATAAAGTTCTTGTAATACCACCTCCAGGTCCTTCAAAGTGAGGGGCTCCCTTCCCATAGCTATGAACGCATCACCTTCCCTGAAGAACTCAGAAACACTTCGGATTTCTCTGCCTCTCAGATTGTACAGCTTTCGCACACGGTCATTCTTCCAGCGAGGAAATCCCAGAGCTTCTGAGATGTCAGCCATCAGCTGCTCAAAGGTCTGGACTGATCTCCTGTTGAGAAGCAAGGTTATTCTCCTGAGCGTGCGTCCCCCGGGTTTCACCACTGTAATTATCCTTGGCTTCACAGGACTGTGCTCTGAATGTATCGTGTGAAAACCATTGTGGGGACTGAAAAACGAGGACCTGTGGCTGCTTTCACTCAAACATGGTTTCCCATAGTTTCCACGACCACCAGGAGGACAAGTCCCATGTAGTTTCCTGTCTTTTACTTTTGAGCCTGCATTTTGTGGCAAATGATCCAACAAGCCTTGGCGTCCTACAAATGAAAAGCAGGAATATTAATCATTTTGCATCAGCAGACCTCTTGCAGCAATAGTTTTCTACATGTCAGTGCATGTGACCTCAGAGAGAGTAAGGGTAGGTGACCTCAAGGCTCATAAAGAACTTTTACCTACCACTAAGGAGTATCTCCACATAGCTGCAACATTGTCAAGTTTGTGAGAAAATCTAATTAATTTTGTGACAAGGGAATGTCACTAAAAAAATAATAGTATTGAACACAAATAGCTTTCTTCTAAATCCTCACATCTTTCAGAAATCCTCAAAGAATAGCAGGATTTCATCCAGATTGTTTAGTATTCTCTTTATTAATATATCTCCCATAAACTCAATCAATTCCTTTCTGAACCCAGTTGCAATTTTGGCCTCTGTAAACCCTGTGGCGACAAGTTCCACAATTACACTGCATGAAGTAAAATAAACTAATTACTTGTGTTTTAAGATTACCAGATGGCACTCTGTGTGCAACCTTACATTTTTATAAATAATTATCTCCTCTTCATTTTCCCTGGACCTTCTATAACAAATTAAATAAATTCTTTTTAAAAAACATTACTTTTGCTGTAATTTTTTACAGTAATTTTATAGGTCATCTAACAGTAATGTAATTTAATCTTTTGCCTTAAAGAAAGGCCATCTTAGTTTCGTTTGATAATTGGAATTATGGTTTTCAATACTTTGGGTTGACATTTTTATTCTAAAAATTATGTAAAATCACACAAAGTTCTGAGTATTCTATGGGGGCATTGACATTTCATCTTAGAATATCATCAAAGAAAATGGCACCATTTGTTACATGCAATTGTGAAAAGGAAGAACTGAAAATATAACATATGGTTATGGACAAACCAAGCTATAGCATAATTCCCTGTCTATTGGCAATAAGTTAAGAATAAAAATGTCCCCCAAAAGTATTCCGAGCTGTTGTACTTGCTAGGATTAAAACCTGCTTACAATGCATTTATTTTCAGCCTTAAGAAATAAACTTTCAGAATGAGATCACAGAGTGTTTCCAACTCCATTTAATAGCCTTGCTCTTCAGTTGGGAACAAACATTCAACATATATGAAATAACAGGACCAGGACAAAAGGGAACAGCCAGAACAGTCAGGTTAACAAACCATTACAAGGAGATTTCTGTACATCAATGACTTATCTCCCAGAGAATCAGATCCATTTTCATAAATTACTATGATTCCATAGTCACGGCGCAGTGGCCAAATCCTCAAAGGAAAATCTGCACATACCAGCATTTCTCCTGGTGTTAGGGTCATGCCTACTATGTTTGGGTTTCAAGTGCAAGAGAAGCTGTTTTCAGTATTTCATGCTACATATTATTTGCCCTTTCCATCAAGGCATAATAGACTGAAGAAGAAATACACCTCCTCACCGAGAACAACATACAAAAGGGAAAACTGCAAAAGTGCTGCAACAGAGCATCCACTTGCTCTGCCTCAAAAAATAGCCAATAGGGCAAGGCTTGAGTGCAGAAAGCACACTAGGAGACACTGCTATAGAATCCACTCTGCTGCTGGCTCTGCTTGATGCAGGATGATGGACACTTTATAGTTGTAATACTCTCACCAGCTAAGCACTGTGTGCCCCCCGGCATGTCCCTTAACTCTTGGCTTCATTTTCTTCCCCTGCTAAATGAGGTAGATGCTTCTTCTCCAAACAAATATTACAAAGAAGCCCAGCTGCCAGCATGCTGATTGAAGACGTAAGCATTATATAAGAGCTACGTGTGACTAATGCTTGGTGGTTGTACAAGTTATTTCTGTCTTCATTCTGCTTTTTAAGGATGATCTCTTGTTACCAAAAGACGACTACATACGTGCTAGTGATTTTTCAACACTCACGTATTTACATTCCACCCAGAATAAAGCTTACTGTGAATGGAGGGGAAAAAAAATCAGCTGTAATAACAGTTCTGAAATCTAAATCAACTCCACAACATGTTAGTTACCAGGAACTGAGGAAACTCTGAATTTAATCAACATTTCCAGGTTCTTGCGTACCCACTGTCATCAAAGCTTTATCATGCTTATGGGAACTGTGAGTGACATTTTTACTGCTTATAATCTTGGTACAACATAAAAACAATGGTGCACTAATAATGACTTTTCCCACAGATTATGTTCCTCCTGGCTACGCTGCTATTATCATATCTTTCTATAAACCATTGATTTTAAGTGCTTGGTTGTACCGTTGATTGTTTCAATTACCCAGGCATCAATTATGTTTCCTTTCTCCACTAAATTGGCTAAGCCTTAAGGAGAAGACAAACTTATATTTTATTTCTGTAACTAATGGAATAAGAGCATTTTTATGTCATTATTAAGAACAATACAGGAATGCTTTGTTCTTTTTAAACTGACTTGATTCCTAGCCAAAAACACTTTGACAAAAGCCGCAAGTTGATATGTAACAATGTTCTCTGTAAGAGCAGAATTGCATATTCTTCTATGATGAGAAAGGCAATAACTGCTTAAACCATTGCATGAAAGAATCTTCTCATATTTTCCAAGTAAAGGGGAAGTGTCAAGTTTTGTCAAAGTAGTGGTCACTATGACTATATATTACAAACAATTAAAAATTCACTTCAGTTGCCTGTTACAACTATTTCAGTCATAATTTCTGTTATTTTCCAGTTATGCTATATTTAACTGATACACAAGGAGCAAGCCTCAATCTGTCATGAAAGTGCATGTGCTTAAAGCAGTAACAAGCATTTCTAGAAAGCCTTCAGAGGTCACACACATACCCAAATCCTATAGCTACAATTTATATTGCTTGAAAATCTTGTTTCCATATTTATATACAAGTGGGAGAAGGAGGAAGAGGGAGGTGGTATGAGAAACACACTTCAATGAGTTCAAACACTGGCAAATTATATATCTGAGAATAAAATGTGCTTTTTCTTTTGCTGTCCTCCTGAGAGCTGATACAAATATTCCTCAGAAATGTTAAGATGGATTGATGAGTGTGTCTGGTCTTATCTGTATACACATCTATCCATATATTCTAGTGTATTACGGATTATCAATGGTGAAGCATGGCCAAGGAGGATGCTGAGGCTGCTGCTGTGGACAGACAGGGGTGAGGCAGCACAGCTGGTCAAGGCCACCCTGCACACCACCTAAACTGTGCACATGGGCACAGGGAAATGAAAACTAGAACCCATGGAGCAATACAGAACTCCATATGATGAAGGCATGATGGTCTCGTAGGGCAAACACTGACACCAACTCTAAAGAAGCATGGAGGATGGAACAAACTAGGATTTGGGGGCTCAAACAGGTAGCAGAAACAAGAAAATTAGCACCTATGACAAAAGCACAGGTACTCCCTAGGGAGAAAATGTGCTCTCCTGCAGGGAGCACAGCCTCTGTGATTAATTTTTAATGTTTACAAATTATTCGTGACCATTACAGTCCATCCCACTGTGGGGGTGGGCAGGGTGGGAAAGCATGGGGAGAAATCACAAAGACTCCTCTAGAAGAGATTTCCTTGGAGTGTTTTGGATCATATTGTGGACATGGAGTAAAATTAAGTTAATTCTGAAGATTTAAGCTCTGAAGAAGCTGTGATATAGATCATTAACATCTGTCTGTACCTTAAGGAACTGCCTGGCTACACCAGCTAAAACAGCAGAGGAATACGGTTTGCAAGAGGTCATCCATTGCAACTAAAGATGTACTGCTACCATTTGTCTTTCAAAACTTAACCTTTCCCTTGGCCAGTCCATAAGCTTTTGTTCATTAATTAAAATATTGCCACTCAGCTTGCATTCTTCTTGGCTCTCCTGCTGGAGATCACAGTTTCAGTAATTAACTGAATGGTTCACCATTCTGCTATCAAGTCACAGGCTGAAGGGGAATTAAATTTTTACATGGGGCTTTACAACACAATTTAAAACAGAAGGCAGCAGTGAAACAGGATCCAGGTATGGCATTGCTGTGAATAAGATGGTGTTATTTAAGCCCTCCAATTTCTTTAGAAGACTGCTGCTTACAAAAACAACCATGAAAACACCCCAAAACATTAGCAGTAACTAAACTTTCACATGACAGAAACCATGTATCTGGGAATTGTTTTGATATACCCAATACAGGATAAATAAAGGTCCCAATATAGGATAAACAAAACACTGTTTAAGTGGGCAGAGAAAGGACAGCAGCATAAATGTCTGGTTTTTTTCCTTAAGAAAATTCCTGCTGAGGGCATGTAAAACAAAGACCATAGGGGGGGGGAAAAGAATAGTCTTACTTGGAACAGAAAACGTGATTCATTTCACAGTACTTAGAAGTATCTTCAAGTACATGAGTATGAAGAATGCCTCTGGCACTGAACTCAGAGCAGCCAAGTACATAGCTCACACAGGTTACCAGTGTGCATCAGCAGTCTGCTCCAGGATGCAGTCTGAGTCCTCTAGAAATGTGCCATCCTGATCTCCTCTCCCTGTTATAAATTATTTAAAGTTGCAACTTCCAGGGCTAGTGCACACTGTTAGTGCCCAAGACTGAAGCAGTAACATGGCAAGTCCCAATTCACTAGATTAGATGCACAGAAACAAAACATGATCACAGGCATCCTTTTACAGCAAGTAAATTTTACATTATCTACTACTTTACATTATCTTCCAGCCCACTGCTGGAAACACTACTGGTGAATTTTTCTCTGAGGAGCCATACTCTCCTCCCCTGCTGTTCATCCTTGCCTCCCCTACCATGTTTTACATCATTTTAGGGCAGAGATTTTGTTTGAGTCAGGACTGGGGGTTATTTCAGCCTCAACAAGAGGCAGACACTGCATTTGTTTTTGACCAGATCAAATCCAGAGTAGAAAAAGAAAGTCAAATTTCACAAGAACTGGATCAAGCCAGTGTCAAATGTAGCAGGACAGTTGTTGCTAGCTCCAGCCTGAGCAAGCTCCGAATGCTCACTCAGCTCAGAGGTATGGAACTGAAAATGGAGCAGGAAACCTAGTGAAGAACTGGACTGTGGGGATAAGAGAAAAGAGGAATTGCAACAGACCACAGAGAAGGAAGCAAATAGTGCAATAGTCAGACACTGTCTGACACACAGCACCTCCTATGAACTTTTATACTGGCTGATAGCCATTTCCCTGAACTTTACTGCCACAGTGGAAGCAGGTGGAGACTGTAATAGGGAAGCAGTAAAACATGAGAATAAAAGTGGATCAAGAAGTCAGGTAGAATGCCAAACTTAGACAAAGAGATGGGTCTGCAAGTCAGCAACAGAACTATCCTCACGTGGTCTGCTCCTTTGCTCTTCTCCATAAAGAACATGTACCTGCTCTTGTTGTCACTTGCCAGATTAACTTACGTTGATTTCTATTTTTTTAAATAACAGGGAGAACTACACACACACAAAGAGGGGAATACATTAAGAGAACATTAGCAAGGTCCTCAGTGAGACAGGAGAATTATAAAATTAGAGTTCTCACCCACAGCCTGCATTGCATCAAAAACAGCGTGGCCAGCAAGTGAAGGGAGGTAGTTCTCCCCCACTTTTCCATTCTCATGAGATCTGCAGTGCTGCACCCAGCTCTGGGGTGCTTGACACATGAAGGATGTGGACCTGTTGGAGCAACTCCAGTGGAGGGCATGAAGGTGATCAAAAGGCTGGAGCACCCTTCCTATGAAGACAGAGTTGGGGATGTTCAGCCTGGAGCAGGCAGCAGCTCTGGGGATACCTTAGAATGGCCTTTCAGTACCTAAAGGGTCCTAAGAGAGAACTGTAGAGGGATTTTCACAAGGGCATGGAATGAGGGGAATGGCTTTAAACTGAGGAGAGACTTAGATTAGATATGATGAAGAAACTTTTACTGTGAGGGTGGTGATACAGGTTGTCAGAGAAGCTTTGGGTGCCCCACCACTGGCAGTGTTCAAGATGGGACTCTGAGCAAGCTGGGGTAGTGTAAGGTTCCCCTGCCTGTGGCAGAGGGCTTGGAACTAGATGAGGTCACTTCCAACCCAAATAATTTATTTTGTGAATTCACTTCCTCCATGTGTACAAGACAGTTTAGATATATATACAATTTTTCTTATGTCTACTCCAGGGTACACTGGACCCTCTTTTTCAGGTAAACTGGATTAAGGACTGTGTTGTAGAGAAATATACGTAACTAGAAGAGCTGGGAAGTGTGTAAAAAAAATACAGGAAGATCAGTTTCTCTGCTTAAGGCACTGCAGCCCTGAAGAACTGGATTTTGTCTCAACCAATTCCATTGAGTTTCAAAGCAATCAACTTAATCTATACTTTTCAGAGAGGATCAGAGCCTCGTAGCCAAAACAACATTCTGAGACCTGATCCACAAACCTGCTCAGTGCTCGCAGCTGCAAAGGCATGTACTGGAAGAGGTACTTCAGACCACAAGTTGACATAACACAACACATAGATAATGTTAAGTCATCCCAAATTCAGGACCTAGACATCTCAAGTTGCTTTCTTGTCCAGATTAAAGTACTTTTGACTTTATTTTCTGCACCTTGGCTGCCACAAGCCCTCCCTTTGCAGGTACCACAGATAGGCTAATCCATATTTGTTACTGTAGAAATAACCACGACAGAAGAGCCCAGAAGTTAATAAGCCTGTTTTAACAGCAGGGTTCAAAAAACACACAGCAGGAGGGACGAAGAGCCAGGGTTAACAGTAGTAGAGGCTTATTAGGAAAGCTTTGTCCATCACATACACTGATGGAGACAGAGCCCCTGGGGACAAAAAAAGCAGCATCTGATAATATAATTAATGTGTATATCTTAATGCACAGGAACATGGGTTGAGGGAATAGCAGTGCTAATCAATAGTCATAAAAGCTTGACTTTGTAACCTGAATAATATTAGATTTTAACTACCTGGCCTCGTAGAAATCCATTTTTCATACTTCGAAGAAATACATTCAACAAGCCTTATGTGCTCAGAATACATTTGATGGCAAGGCAGTTATGAACTATACTATGCAATAAAACATCATTGTAAAGGACATGGTATTATAGCCACAGTTTACAAAACCAAATAAAAGAAGCACAGTCTTTTTAGATGGCCGAAGTGTACTTTATTCAATTAGATTAACTGAACTAGAAAAAAAACAAAAACAAAACCAAAACAAACCTATCATGGTATTTACATGAATTCTTATCTGCATTAGCTACTGGAGCAGAAGGAAAACAAAACCATGTATAATACCATTTCTCAGCTGGATTCTTTCAAAAACAGTTTTAATACTGTAAAAAATAATAAAAAAAAAGGGATGGGGATCAGTTATCAGTTTAATTTCTATAACATCTTTTCTGCTACCCTAATGGACATTTCCTAATGGGCATTTCCAGTCATACTCATGCCAGCACTTCCATGACTGATATGCACCAGTGTAGGGGAGATCAATTGCTGACCCAGTCTAACCCAATTTGCAGAAAATGAAAATCACTCAGCAGTTCAGATAGTGTTCTAAGTTCACTGAAGAAAAACTAATTTGAGCTCACATACAAAAAGAAAAGGAAAAAAATCAGAATAATATCTCTATCTCATAAATATACAGTCTTAGCCCTAAAAGATCACATAAAATTAGTATGATGGGATTCCAAGTTCTTTATCCTTCACAATTTCACATCAAGCATGCTTAAATTCGCATGCAATATTATTTTTCCTTTAACTGTCAGTCCTGCAAACTCAGCTATGTGTCAAGCTGGGCTCCTTCTGTCCCACACGTCACCAACAGAACTAAAGTTTCTCCCGGCCAAATGTGTCTGGTCCCATTAGGTGAGTTTCCAAAGTGTCAGCTGCAAGGAAAGAAAATGTCCTCAGTGGCTACACCTGGACTGCAGGACTATGGGAGACCTGTGCCTCTGGATACACCCTCTGGCCTCATGAGGGCAAGCAAGAAGACTTCAAAACTTTACATTGTGTACACCTTACCTTCAGCACATCTGCTTTTTATTTTAAGAACAAACATATATTGTGTCATGCAAACTACAAACCAGAGATCTCCAAATCCTTCAGTCCCATTAAGTGTCCATTCTCATTATTCCCCAGCTTCTCAACGGTAGGAAAAATAGAGTCTACTCTCCTCCCCCTGGCTATTTATCTCACTCCCTTTTCACCTCCCGTTTTGGGACACAGACCTGAGAGTTAATGGGAGATCCTAGAGGACAAAGAGCACCAGAGCAGCTGAAGTCAGGCAGATGCTGCAGCAAACGAGTTCCTAAGACGAGACTGTCTAGAATGACAATCTGATGGAAAAACTTTGCAGCTGGCTGGACTTCAGCAGAGGGAGGGAGCCTGAGGGATGCCCACATTGGAAAACCCTCCCCTGTGGCTAAAGGAGCTCTGGACTTTTCCATTCTGAGGATGTGACACCCTCAGCCCCAGTGTGAGTGTCATCCCACAGCAAAACACTTGTAGGAGGCTCAGCATGCCACAACATGTGACCATATTTACTGTATGAGAATCACGATGGGTAACTGACATTTAGCAGCCACCTTTCCTTCTTTTTCCTCGAAGATAAAGTTTTCTTTGCCTTATTCCCCCCACCCCCTTCTCCTCCACTACATGTTCAGAGCCCCTTTGCAGTCTGTGCTGGTGTTCTCCTGTCCAGCTCCTCCAAGAAGGGAGCAGCAGGGTCTGGATTGCTGCAGGGGAGCCTGGGTTGCTCTCTGTGTTACACTCCCCTTTCCAACCTGGCAACAGTGCTTGGGCAAAAATTACCTTCCCAGGTGTTTATCTTCTTCCCCTGCAGGGAACCACCCCACTGTACCACTGCAGCTTTTCTAAATCAAGCCATTTGTAATTAAAAAATAAAATATTTACAGCAAACACAGATGGTTACTGCCATGTGTTAGTGTTAAACTGAGCTGAATCACACCCAGAGCAGCAGATGAAGGTAAAGATTTCATGGAGACTGGTAATGACTCAAGTGCCATAATTTTTTACTTTTTTTTGGAGCAGAACCCCACTTTCATTATCTTCTTTCTGACATTTTAAGGGTAGCGAATTAAAAAGCGAGCATAAAGAAAAGTCTTATGGAGAAGTACACAGATGCACAATCTGTAAAGAACTATGTGAAATGTAAGACTGCACGTGAAATGAATCAGTGCCTTTGGAGGTGTGAGGCTTGGTTTAAGCTGCATAAAACCAAAAAAAGAATATTATGAAACTGCTCATTTATTTAATTTCTTTCAAAGATGACAGGCTGTGTATTTTATTGGGAACAGCCATGGCTGCTTTCTGCAGTTTGCCTGCTTCAGGGTCTGCCCCAGTAACCAGGGAAGTCAGCTCTGCAGTCCAGGACCTTCCGTCAAGGATCTTTCAGGAGAGGGACAGAACTGACAGAGGGAAACAAAAACATCTTACACAACTGTAGCATTTGCCAGAATCCATCTGGCAAAGCCCTCCATGTGCTTCTCAAGGCTCACTGTACAGAGAGTTTCACTTTCATGTTGATGCTCTTGACTCCTGAAGTACCATATACTTCAAATTAATTATTCACGTTTCATTACAAAGTAGGCTTTCAACTGCTTTTTAGTCCTGTTAGCCAACAATGCCTCAGCCACAGGAGCAGGATTCTGTTTCTTCTTGTGGGAGACTTTATTTGCATTGCTTCCTAAATCTCAACTTGATGACTAATCGTTGCAACTGAGCAAACCCAGTGAAAATAAAAGAGCCTGCAGAGGTGTCACTGAGAGTTTAATTAAGCTTCCAGATCCTTTATTACCAATAACCTCGTTGCATAACTAAAGGAAAGACCCGCCAGAGTCTGATTCTCCATCTGGTTTGCAAAAGGGGAAATCACACAGAAGTTTTCTTTGTAAATATAGCACATTTCAGATGTTAACTCACATACAAAAGTAGTATTCCCAACCCCATTATTACCACTTTTACAGAAGAGACTCATATATTAAAGCCAACATCACAAAACAAATTGTTTCACAGGACTTATACAGGAAGATGGGTTTCACAGGGAAAACTGAAAGCCAGTGCTAATTAGACTCAAAAGCATGATGACAAGCAGAAAGATCGTGATTTTCACATCATCAGACATTTTCCAGCATTTCCATTAACTACATTATTTGGGGTGATGAGAAAACTAGAACCTGGAGAATATGTGCAGGCTAGCACTACTGATGGAGTGGGAGATGGTGTTTTCAGAATGTCTGCTGAGAGTTTCCTCCACGAATATGTGGCATAATTGTTTTGCATTCTTACAATAATTAGACTGTGTAAACAATGCTAGCAACAGAGAGAAGATGGTAAACACACCTGACTTTCATTTGCAGTGAAAGCCAGCTACTGCTAGGTAAGATGGACAATGTCCAAGCATTACCAAAAGTCCAAATTTACATTATAATCAATCAAGGCAGTAGCTCCCACTCTTTTCTCCTTGTTTCCAGAACTAAGTGAACACTCCAAAAGGACAGAGCCCATATCCTGAAACTGAGAAGAACATGGAAAACAGTATACTGTTATGAAGAGAAATGTCACATTCACCTCTTCAACTACCACATTTTCAGCTCTATTTCAAGTTGCACTGAAGCTAATTAAAAGATTCACATTAGCTTCAGTGAGATCTGGATCAGATCTGAGGCAGCTAAAATCACCATACTGTTCCAATTCTAATTATATTTACAAGAAAGATTCTAATTTTATTTACAAGAAAATGTATGTAGCACTAATTTCAAATGTTGTTAAATGCCAAGGAATCATTAAGTTAAAGGAAATGAGAAAATCAGTGACAGAAACCAACTCAATTCACCCTAGAGCTGTTGGAAGAGAAGGAAGGACCACAAACTTCCCTTATTTCTACAAAACTATAGATGTTTCTGCAGAAAACAAACCAAGCTAGGTAATCTTAGAAATGGGGAAGTGAATCCCACACAACTTCCCTTAGTCACCACACGCTGTAAGTCCAGCCGGTGCCAAAATCGTGACGCTTTGCGGAACATGACCAGAAAAAGCAGCAGTGAAAACAGATACAAAGCTTGTAGTGACACTACCAGATAAAGACACATTCAAAAGCCAGGCTAGCATGCCCAAGGTAATTAACCTGAATATAAAAAAGACAATATAAACAAGGTAACTTAAGCACCAGTCGAATTCAGAGGTTTGAACGGCTGCCACTAACTTGAATTAAACCAAGTTATCTTATCTTTGCTGACAGTTTAAGTCCAATTAGCCAATTCGGGTCAATAAGCCACAGAGGGAGGTTTATCAGAAGCTAACTCTCAGCTGATGTGTCCGAACATCCTACAAAAATTTTCATGGAAAAGGTCATGCTATTTCAGAAGATCCACACCCATTGTACTACAAGAAGAGGACTGACTCAGCAGGATCAGTTTTATCTGGAGAGCTGAAGGGTGGCTTCCTGAGATATAAAATTCAGTCACCTCTTGAAAAGAGCATGAGTTGCTATAATAACTGTACTTCTGCTACATAAAGCAGCTGTAATATGTTTTGTAAGCGTCATTTCACTTGCTCACTGTTTTGGGAGTCTGCTCAGTTCTCAACATTTCAAAGTGTCAAAACTGCATTCAGATCATATTCAAAAACCTCAGGAAGCATCAAGAGAAAAAAAGGGGGTCTAAAGGAAAAGGAAACAAGGAGGTGGGAAGACAAGCTTGCATGCGAACTTGCATATATGCACATTTTCATGTCTCTATTAAGTTAGTATCAAAAGCATGCATAACAAATTAGCAGCCTCTAGGATAAACTCTCAGTTTATACCCTCACACAGAATAGGTTTCAATCTAAATGCTCAGAGGAAGGGGCTAGAAAGTTTTTAAGCTATCGGAAGGCATTGGGGGGTTTTGTTGGTTTTGGGTTTGCTCTTCTTTGAAAAATGAAACTTTATAGTACTTGGCGCAGCAAAAGTTTCAGTTTATGGGGTTGCTCCCAAATACTGTGTCTCGCAACCTGAACACTGCTCCATTTGTTCAAACCAGTGGCCCGTCCAGTCCTGCTGACATTGCATACTAAATGTACCCTGAGGAAGGCAGAAAATAACGCTGCTGCTGCACAGGGGAAAGTTACAGAGTAGCCTCCTATAAATATCTGTTCGGTTATTAAATAGGAGCAAACACGAGTGATATAACTACAGAAGCCACGGGATGCAAGGGCAAGGCCAGAGAGGTCAGGCTACCAAATGTCAAAGCATCTCCCTCTGACACAAGAGCCCTCCCCGCCCTTTGAGCCCCTGCCTGTAACCCGCGTACCTCCAGACATTGTGATTTAACAGCTGAACGAATATACATCAGCCTCAAGTTTGTTTTATCACACAGTTGTGCAACGGTTTAAAACCCTTTCACTGCGTTCTATTTACTTTTTTTTGCAGAGCATCGGTGTGCTCTGAGCAGCCCACAAACATTCGCTCCGAGTGAAGTACTCCCATGCTGACTATTAAGAGTGCAAGTTACTTCAAATCTTCAATTTTTACGGCAGCACGGATGACACCGTGCGTGCCTTTCCGAGCGGCAAACGCTGATTTCACAGGGAGACTTCAGAGCTTGCCCCGCTACTCGCCGCGGTGCTCGCCCAGCCTCGGGAAGGGGCATGGGCGGCGGGACCCGCGCCCAAGCAGCAAGGACCGGCTCTCCGGGCTGCAACAGCCCCTTGCTCTGCTTCCCAAAGAAACCCACTTGCCAGCGAATCCACTTCACTAGCCTCCTCTACAACACAAAACTGTGGGGGTGAAGGGGGTTCTCTTTAATCCAAAACACAGGTAATTAAATAGAGCGCGGTGAAATAACCACCCCCAACTCCGGACCTTCGGGGTCCTCTCTTCCCCTCCCAAAGCCCTCGCCTCAATCCCATGGCCAAGAGGCACTGCACCTTCCGCCGTCAGTCTCCAACCCTCGTCTTCCAGCCCAAACGCCCCCGAAAGCTTTGCGGACACGCAAGGACCTGGGCAGGAACTTTCGCCGCCGCCCCACGTCCCCCTCAGCCGGAGCGCCGCGCCGCCAGCCCGCCCCCTCCTCCCGAAACGAGCCCCGCAGCTGGCGACCTGCCGGGGCAGGGTACTGGTGCGGCGGCGTGGGGGC
>JANPWX010000135.1:3743276-3837718 GCA_024734555.1 Trochalopteron elliotii
AGAAAGTCAATGTCTGGAAGCTGAAGGTGTGTAAATTCAAATAAGAAATGTTTTTGATGGGAGTGAATAATCACTGGCACAAATTGTGTAGGCAAGCTGTATTTAATTCTTTGGAAATCTCCTAATAACACAAGATGTTTCTGTGGAAAATAATATGTAAATACTATAAGAATAAACGATAAATACAGTATCCCAACAAAGAAGTTGGACTTAAATGCAAAATTTAGTGGCCAGATAAATCCAGTAGGTCAGACTAAATCAGACTAAAAGATGTAGTGTTACATCATTCTGGCCTCAAACTGTATGAACAGGACAAAGCAGAACATGCTGAACATTTATCTTATACTCTGATTTTTGTCATTTGCTGAAAGTATTGTCAAGCTGCCCTGTTTAACAGCTTGTCTTCTATGATTTTACTTCCAGGGTATTTAATAATTTTGGGGGCAACAGAGTCTAACACAAACACCTTTGTAAAAGTAGATCTTGAACAATATTTTCCCTGAAATGTATTTCACTGTGCTTATAAAGAAATGGGTATAAAGCTCAAATATCTTTACTCACTCTTTGACATGGAGAATTAGTATTTGGCTAGACTATGTGATGAGTGAAACTATGTAAAATAAAAGCATAGACAAAAGCTGTCTTATAAACTAGTCAAGACTCAGGTTGACAAAACCCTGCAATACATTATAATACCAGAAAGGTAGCATAATTTCACCATCTTTTGAAATCTTCCTGTTTGTTTAAAATCTCTGAAACTTTCAAATTCCATATTTATTTTCTTTTTTCTTGCCTTACTCTTTTATCTAGAGCTTGTTGCTTTCTCCAGTCCTGCAGTCATCATTATCTGTTTGCCCTGTGTATCAAAATTAGTTTCAAACAACAGATTTTCAGGATTAGAACTGCCTGAAGGAGCATAACTAAGGTGTTGCTTTTCAGTCATTTTCACATGTGGTTTGTGTTGTGTAACAGGTCCCCTCTTCTGACACACCCAATGCCCATGTAAAATCTTGGCTTCAGTAAAGGTAATGGCAGGTGTCTTCTGCTATTCCCCATCTTTTACCCGGTCCTTTAAACAATTTCTGCAGTTGTTGGCATCTCAATTATTAACCCTGTCTTAAGAAATCAGAGAGTGTGTTCAGTTCCTGTTTCCGGGACTCCTCCACCAGGTCATTCCACTTTTCTGTGTGTGACCTTTTCAATGTGAAATGTCAATAACAACATCACTTAAAGGGATTTGCTGTTGACAGATGCAAAATCCTTTAGAACAGCTAAGTATCACTCTTAATTACCTGCAGTTGGCTTCCAAAATAAGAATGCAATGTGACCCAAAAATAAACATTAGATCAGTGGGACTCTCATTTCTTCTTGTAAAATGAAAAACAGATGAGGAGTGAATACAGACTTCTGAAGACACCTCATTTCTACTTGCCTCTGGAAAATTGTCACTTCTGCCTTCATCAGTCAGTGAAGTGTTTTTTCCTTTAATCCACTTTTTAACCAGCCAGTGACCTCAACCACTCCATTCCTCTACTAAACCATCTGCTACTTCCTTGCCATTACTTAATAAGTATAAAAAGGAACCACGAGATTTGATTCTCAAAGGTACCTTTTTAACCTGTAAAAAACCCTGAATTTCACAGATGAATCAGCAGGAAGTTGTCAAATACACGTCTCTGTGTTTTGCACACCAGCTAATACATTGTATCTACAGACATCTATGACTGACAATAGATATATTGGTACACCCTTGGAAATGGGATGTTCAGTCTTTTTCGGTAAGAAATCCTACTTTCTTTTGGCCTTGTCCTAAAATCTGCAATTTTCTTCTGCCTTAGAAATCAACTTTTTGTCTCCCTTTTCTGCTCCCTTGAGACTCAGGATTCTGCTGGCACCTGTTCTGTTTCAAGGGCTGTACTTAAATTAAAGGAGATATGTAAAACAAAATTTCCACCTGATCTTCTTGAGGAATTATTCTCTCTAGATGATCATGCTTAAAATTGCATTTTGTTTGGTTGTTGTTGTATTTTTAAAAATATATCACTAAAAGTAAATCCACATTTTTTCATGGTGAACCCCAGACAGGATCATTCCTTCTGCTATCACAAAACATTGTTTTGAAAATGATAAATCACCTGTACACACCATACCAAGTGAGGAAAAAGTAGCAAGAGCTACTGTATATATTCATTTGCCTCTGTTTTGCATAATTTAAAAGAAATTAAAATTGCTTTGTGACAAGAAGGAAATCAGCTACTTTAAACTTAATCAGTTTATTCCCAAAGTCTGATGAGAGCTGTCTTCCTAATGTCCAGAAATCTAATCTAGGATATTGAATAAATCAGCATAGAAATAGCAGTTTCATAATGTTGTTTCAATAACAAAAATGTTAGTCTGTCATTTTTATGTGAAAGCCATTCATACAGTGATTTTCCAACTTGCTAATAGTCCCTGAGGTGGTAAATTAGGCTTAAAGTCTTGGGGCCTAGTGCTATAATGTAATTTTTCCATAGTCTACAAAGAAAAGTGTGTGTATCATTTTCAGATGAATATGAATATCCCATGTCTCTGGGGCATTCCAAACACCCAGGAGCCAACGGTTGCTTGGGGCACATTAAACTTTGTCACATCATGTGGTGTAAAGTAGCTTCCACTGACACAGAGGCTGAAACACAAATGTGTGACAGGCAGCCTGACACCGCTGATTCTGGCAGAACTATCAGGGATTATTTCACATTTGCAAAAATACCTATATTGTAAATAAGACAGCAGTTAATATGGCTCCCTTTAAAGAAAAAGAAAAAAAAGAAAACCAGTGCATTTAATATAAGAACGAAAGACAAAAAAACACCTGACCTTTACAGAGGACTAAAAATAAGACTGAGTTCTCTCTAAACCACATTTCTATCTCATCTTCTATGGCCTGACTATATGAAATACAAGGGGCAAAAGATGAAGGAATTAATCTGAATGAACAGTCTGCTGCTGTTAGAGCTCCATAAGATAATATTTCAGACCTCTTCAATAAGAAATCAAAAGCCATCAGTAAAATACCAAAAATGACAGGCATTATTCAAATGACAAGAAACAAATGCCAAGCTCTATGTGAACAACACAGGATTTAGCCTCCACCCTCAAAAATAAATTTAAAAAAAATCAAAGCATTTACATCCATGCTACTCCTTAAATGTCATGAAGGGAAGAGTTCCCAATAGAAACCAAATTCTAATACTAGAGTGGAATCAAGGCAATGTATAATTTTGCCAGAACAGTGATATTATGGGCATTTACATAAAAACAGCACTGAACAAATTCCCAAGATCAAATCAAAAGTCAGAATCCAAAACTTCCTCAGCTACAGTCAGCAGGACAGCAGATATCTAAAGTGAAAACCAGACTTTGGCAACTTATTACCTAACCAGGAAAGAAGATAATGAACATGATTGACTACTTCTTTCCAGAATTAACTTTTTGTTGAAAGGGCATATTTAGAAAAGAGCATTGTATTCTCACCAAAGTAAGGTCTGTTATCTTCCTTTAACATACTGCCTTATTTCAGCTTCTAAGTCATGAAAATACTTAATCAGTGTCAAATTCAGATAATTAGAAACTGCAATGGAAAAGGGCATTGATAATAGGTGTATTATAAATGGCAGTGTTTTGATGATGTGGGATAATTCTCCATGACTTGTTTTAGGAAGTGTTCATGTATTAAAGAGACACTCATTGGTATCAAACGAGTAAAAATTGTGACCACCTGAGATCCCCTGACACTCCAAATTTCAGCTTTACCTGTGTTAAACAATACATACAGAATTACAGCTTCTAGTAAGACTCACAGAATGGCATGCTTATAATTAGGACACTTCTCTAAGGAGACATTTTACATTTTATTTATATTTATTACATTTATATTTTGCATTTAATAATGTCTTTCATTCAAGAATTGCAGAAGTCATCAACATTCAGTGAAGCCTTGCACAATGATATAAGGCACATAGGAACTTCATTAATAGATGACCTGATCAAAACCTAGAGCTGGAGAAAAACACTGAAGGTACATAAATTGT
This sequence comes from Trochalopteron elliotii, assembly GCA_024734555.1. Lineage (NCBI taxonomy): Eukaryota > Metazoa > Chordata > Aves > Passeriformes > Leiothrichidae > Trochalopteron > Trochalopteron elliotii. The sequence continues at coordinate 3,747,347 of JANPWX010000135.1, forward strand.
ATTTAGGTACCTTAAATGAATATTAAAAGTAAGAAGTTTCAAACATGGAGACACTCAATAAGAGTCACATAGCAAGTCACAGAAATAGAATCCAAACCCCAACAGCCTGATTACGTGTACCTCAATGTTTGCCTTTTTTATTACAATATTTGATGCTGGATGTGGGTTTTTTTGAAAGTGCTATAGGTATTTACACACCTACATAAGTTCTTTGTGGAGTTTTTAGAAGCTATATCCCCTGGCAGACAGTATAGCTTTAAAAATACATTCCTCTCCTTGCTCAGAATTTACTCTCCCTTCCTTGCTTTGCAGTTTTGAACAGGGTTCCTACTGTAACTACTTCTTTTTGCTACATATCAGCTTATTTCGTGCCTCATGTAAAGTGAAGAGGAACCTTAGCTTCTTGGAGACACTGGTTTTCACTGCCACTGATGGCTCAGGCAACAGAAAATTTAGCTGCAAACAGTGTGAGACAGTGTTTGTACAGATACATTTTTAAATGACACAATTTGTAGTGTTTGGAAGCAGGCAGTTCATACTTACTAATCATGTCTATATTGTTACTGTAGAAATGGAACACTACCAGAAAAATAGAGATGGATGGGGAAAACAGACCAGTAAACCAGAAATAGCAATACCAGTCTGACATCATCTTTTACCCCAAGGTCATTTATCTAACTGTACTGATGAACAAGCCGGACTTGTGAGTGACGCCAGAGCAAAGGGGTTGCACTGGGAAGGCAAGAGAGGCATCACTGATTTTCAGGGCAGCTCTTCAGATAAACTGAGGGGCAATATATATTTCTCTCCCCATGTTCAGCAGCTGGGCTTAATGAATAAATGCAATTCCTCACTTCTGCACTGAATGAAAAGACCAGAATAAGGAAGGTGTTTCTCTTTTCAGGAGTGGGTGACCTGCTGAGGACTCAAGCTGCCCAGCCTCTGCTGCATCTTTGGGAAAGGTGGCCACAACCTGTCATGTTCATACATGCAAAGGAGAGGGCCAAGATACTGCAGTCAATCTTCCGTGTAATATAGCTGTAGATCTTCCTTAAATCCTCTCACTTCTCTTTTGAAATAAGGACTTGTCACGCAAACAATGCCTGTGGTTGGTGGGAAAAGAAAGAATTTGAAAACTGCAGATTTTATCTGAGAAACTTCCCAAATAATACAAAATGTGGACTTTAGCATCATTATAAAAACATCATCTTCTGTGCTTTCATTAAGAATACTTGAAATTTGTCTTTTGTGCAAGCTGTAGTCTGATTAATAATGCTTATGATTCTTAGGAAAAATGGATAAAGAATCCGTATTTTCCTTATCACTCTTGAATACATTCCACTGTAATTAAAATTCGGACAGCAAACAGGGCATTATCACCTCTGCTTTCTGCTTGCTTGCAGCATCACTTCTGTATTTCTTACCCAGGACAGAACTTGTTTCTTGCCCATGCTTTTGCAGAGTCAGCCACAGCAGTGTTCCTGATGGCCTTCTCCATTTCACCATAAAAAGCATGCATGACATAGAAGGAACCCAGGCACACAGGGATTCAACATTTTGAAACTTTTTCCCAAGGAGAATTCATGGGGAAAACCTACACAGGTGATGATGTCATGGACAGAGACCTCAGTGGGACACATCAGGCCGGTCAAACCATTTGGAAAGACAGGACCAGCCTGCTCTGACTGAGAGCTGAAGAGAGCCAGATCTCCCTCTCTATGGAAATATAAAGTCCCTGCAAAAGGGCTTTGTACTCAATAGGTAGGAGAATTTAGAACATGTAACTTTACCTTCACTTTTATTGCACAAACCCCCAAAAGACTGCCTTGCAATCCCTGTTATTCAATCCATTAATGTCATAGTACAGTAATATTAAGAGGTGACAATGTAAAGTGGCCCCTGGAATTATATGAATGCATTGCAAGACACGGTTCTGACAGTCTGATGAGTTGGGTCCAAATTTAAACTTCAATTAATTGATGATTGTCACTTATAAGAGGAAGAAAGTACAAGGTTAAGGCACATGGAATAAGAATGTTTCTAATGGATTACAGCATGCACAAGAAGTTAACATATTTTTGTTTGTATGATTCATAACCCCTTTCACATCCACAGAAACCTGCATTTAGCTATTTAGTTCAGAAGAACAGGGAAATGAAGACTATTTGTGATTCAAGCCAGTTACAAAGAAAGAAGCATTCTACAAAATAGAAGAGTATATTAAAGAACAGAATATGCTGGGGAAAAAAACTGTGTCACTTTGACAAGGCCAAGAGACAAGACAAGCCTGGGCATGGTAAATGCATGGAGTCTTCACACATTTATGCTAATGACAATGTAAACACAAATGTATTTATTAGGAATGTAATTCTCATGAGGAGTCACAGCCGAATGACAAATCATGAGTGTCAGAAAAGCATGCAATCAAGCAGAATCCTTGAAAACAAATTACTTCCCTCCACCCGTCTCAATAAAGATTTTAACAACCTTGCATTAAAGTGAATGAAAACTGCTCAGCTGTACCCAGAGTATTTCAAGTGTTTTGAAGAGCCGTCTATATTTACGAAGTTTTTATGTTTCTTTAAAACTTTTGAGTTTTGTAACACTGTATTAGAAATGCAGCACTTTAGTTGGGACCTTGAAATGCAGCTGAGGAATACAGGGAAGAGATTCCCACTGGGCAGCAGGAGACTGAGCTCTATTCTCAGCACACACAGCACTGATCTGCTCTGGAGCCTGGCACAAGGCACCTCATTTCATGGCGCCTGCCTTTCCTCTTCCTAATTAGCTGTGATATTTTGGAGAAAAGGGATAGAGGGAAACCGAGGACAGGACTGTCTCCTACAGCATCATAGATCCAAAAACCTGTACCTTCAGGCTCCACTTTCAGCTAGGACATCTTGGTATTACTGAGGTATAAATAATAATATCACATTGCAAAGTTCCCTCTAATATTTAGAGGAAGATTGTGTGTAAAAACAGTCACCAGCTGTTCCTTCTCTGCATTCTTAGGACAACTGGTGCCACTGGTGCCATAGCTTTTTAGAGCCCCAGTTAGAATTAGCTATTTATTCTGGACTTCGATGAACAAGATATCAAATCAGCAAGAGAACCAAAACAGGAGAAGTTGTTCTGGCTACTTTTTATATTTCATTAATCTTATAATCTAACAACTATTTTTTTTTTTTAAGTCTCAGTTACAGTTCTATGAGAATTTACATTACCATAAAAAAATGCTTGGTCCTCCTGATTGAGAAAGAGTATCTTGAAAATACCAGCATCATCAGTTAAAGAAGCAACAGACAAATATGCAGTCTTGGCATTAATTGTTTCAGGGCTGCATTCTCAAGAAAGAAAGAGTTTTGAGACTGTGCTTTTCAATTTTTCATTTGTCTCTTTTCCTCTCTTTGCCCAATAATTTTGACAGCACTGACTAATTTCTACCAAAACTGACAAGAGAGTAGACATTTGAAATATAACTGCCTTGTATACACTTTGTGAAAACTTCAAGCTGGCTAGGACACAGCGAGCCAAATTATTTTCCCTCATGAGAGCAAAGCAACCAGGATGTATCTGTTTTCACATATGCAACTGCTGACAGCCAACTGGCAGTAGAACACATGTAATCATCCATGGGCAGCCTCACATTAGCCCTGGCCCTGTTTTTCTGGGATACCATCGATAGCTGCTGCATCAACAGCACATAGTGGAGGGCTGACTATTCAAGTAGGAGGAAACACAAAGGAAGAGATAACAGACTGGAGGCAAAGGACAATTCATAGGAAACCAGGATTGATTAGTCCCCCTGTTCACAGAAAAACTCACTTAAATCTCACTTGCTTTTGCATAGGGCCCACAGCTCAGACATACTGTCAATCTTAGGACAGTAAACACAGTAAAATGAACACATGGCATTGATTTTGACTCCTCAGAAAAGCATCTTAAAAGCCTTGTCACCTTTTTTTGATAGCACTTTCTTTGCTTGCTAGGCCAATATGATGTAATACATTATTTATAAGCTTTTGAGCTCTTTATGCAGTAATTTCATTGCTTTCCTGACTTAGGCTTCAAAACAAGAGTGCAAGAGATACACATAACTGGACAAAGTGAAAATTCATGAGAAGTGTGTGGTTTTCCACTGGCCTTAAGGAAACCAAGAGAAAGCAGAAGTACTAAAAGCGCTTCTATGTAGCTGCCAGTATACTCACACCTAAGTAAAGGAGAAAGATGTAAAAGGCAAGAACAGCCAGCTAAGTGCTTTATTAGGATTTTTGATCAATATGGTGCTTTAGCACACAGCAACATTGCAGAAAGATAAATTTTTTTTCTGGTTTTGTCCTTCTACTCATGGTGTGGTAAAAGAAAGTGGAGAAAAATCTGAGGGGCATCGCTTACTCAGGCAAGAGGACTCTGCCTAGTATAGCCTTTCCTCTGCCATGTGTCCTTCAGACACATAATGAGCTCACACATCAAATGGTGTGGGCACAACCCATCATGCCACCTCCCAGATCAGGCAGATCAGAGCTGCCCCTATCTCAAAAACATATTGTTGGAACAGAACTTGGCATAAGATGTTCTGTCAAAGTTTTCTGTCCCTCCTTCCCTGACACAGATTTGTGGTTCCAGCCCATTCTCTACTGCTCTACCCAATGCTATTTTTGATGTCCTTCTTTGACGGGAGATTCAAACCAAAACAGTCAACGTAGGTGCTCCATTGCAGAAATGACCTGTTACAGTGTTAAATTAGCCATTTTTCAAGAGATGGAAACCATCTTTCTACCAGACCTCCGCTCAAATTTCACTCCTAAACAACTATGCCAAGATTTTAAACTGCTTTGAACTCAAAGACCTGAGACTAGACAATTTTCCTCCTGCTGAAAGGGATGAAATTCTTCTGTACGTGCAGAATAATGAGGAATAGTGCATTGACATGAATGCTTTTTCAGTCTTTTCAGGCAGCAGACATGGATGAAGTATTAACTGTACAGACAATGATATTTATTGTTATGGTTACAGATGGCTACAACCTTTAATTTATACTTTTCTCATTTTCCAGTGTTCCTGACACTCTGTCTAAACCAATTAGACTTGACAGTTTAATGGTGAAAAGGTGAGAAAAGAAAAACAGGTTGCAATTTCCATCTGAGAAAATTCAGTCTCTCTAAAGCCATCTTAGATCCACTGCAGATCACTTCACAAAAGCCCATGTGACACCTGGCTTCAAGCAAAGGCACAACAATGCAGTAAGCACCTGTTGTCTGCATCACTTCATCTAGTTAAGCAGTAGTTTGTCTAAAAAAACCATACAAAGTCCCCAAAAACTGAAGTTCACTTCTAAATTGTCCCATGCAAATATGTTTTCCATCCCTTAAATGATCCATAAATCTCTCTCAAGCAAGGAAGCAGAAGTGAAGCAGTTCAAAGTAAGCAATCACTTTCTAATCCCTTTATGTTTATTAGAAACAGGCCTGCAGTGTTGTACTTGCTCTCAGCCTGGGAGCCTGAGGACAATATTCTGCTACTCAGGCAACTTCTTCACATCACCAGTAAAGCCCTGTGGATAGTATGAGCCAGCTAATCTGAATGAGAAATCCCACATGTCACCAGCTATGTCTTTTATTTACTTAACAAGATACAAACACAGCATCTCTCTTGTGGGTTTTGTAGAGAAAGGAGTGAAGTTTACAATGAAAACTTGATCAGAGTTGTTAGCCAGGCTTTATGCTGAAGATCACCATAAGACTGTGAAACACTCCAAGGATGCATTTCCCTTACAAGAAGCTGGTGCTGAAATGTGGCATACATGAGACACTTGTGTGAAACTGCAGATGTAGATCAATATTGCATCTTTGTTTCTGAGTAATTAGAATTATCTACTGAGTTTTCCATCAAATATGAACAAAAGAGAGAGTCAGCCTTAACTAAAGATGTAAAAACACCTAGTCTGTCTGCTTAAACCAAGCAGATGAGAATCTTATGGATCATTTTCCTCATTTTAGGGACAAATGTAGGGACTCTACTCTCTAAAGAGAAAATGCGTATTGCATGTATAAATTTCACCTACTTCAAGTAACTGGCTGAGAATATCTGGAGTTTCAGGTGTTTTTAAATACAGATCTACATACATAGATCATACATGTGCCAATGCACACATTGGTCATACATCAATACTGCCCAATGTGTGACAAACTCCCAAGAACTGGGGAAGAGGAACTGAATTCAGCCGGTTCAGAACTATTTTTAATATTATGTTTTGAAAAGAGTGCAGACTGGCTGTTCTCCTACCCTTTCTACTGGAAGATTTAAGGAAGCTAATAATCCATTATTTCTTTCTACTCAGTGCTTCATGTCCTGTGGTGAGTGTGAACTGAGCTTGAAAATCAAGATTGTAACAAAAAAATTACCTCCCTAGTGAGCTGATAAGGGAAAGAGAAGCACCATGTCAACAAATTATTGCTTTATATTTTAAATTGGGGGGGGCGGGGGGGGAAGTTAAGGCAGTTATGTGAATTAATTTATTTTAGACACATAAAAAAATTAAGGTTTCAATCACATTTCTGTGTTACAGTAATACAAGCAACTATATTGCAAGGGCATAGAAAATTTCTGGAGGCAATATTATCAACTTATTGGTTTTGAATGTTCAGCAAGCACTCCAAAGGAGGACAATTTAGAGAGAATCATGCTGTGGTAAACACTGAAAGATTTCAATAAGAATTCTTTCAAAATAGAGTCTATCTGAGCCTGGGAAGGTTTATGGCCACTTTTCCAAGACAGAATTTAAAGGAAAAGCTGAATCTCTGTTAAAAAGTCCATGAGTGGGTGCTGTTAATAACTCTCAGTAGGTTGGGGATGATTGCACATGACTTACAGCTTTGTTTATTCACTGAATATTAGATGACATGGCATAAATCCAAAGGGAAACAATTAGAATTCATGTGCTGAGAAACAAAGCAGAGCTGGTTCTTTTACTTCTAAATTCTCAGAGGAGTGACCAAGGACTAGATATAAGAAAGAGCTGAAAGTCACAGAAATGAGACTTAGGTTCACCAAACAAAAATCACACTCTTAAGCACCACCCCCATCCTCAGCCATCTGAGTTCTGTCAGCACCTTCGTTCTATCCAGAAGCTGTTTAGTGCAGAATTCATAACCACAGAGAGGCTTTACCACCCCAGCACTGGGCAGCAAGATCTCGGTCCCTGGACCCCCTGATTGCCTCACCCAGGAAGTCTCTAAATGACTGTTTACATGAAAGGACCAGGCTCAAGAGGAAACCTTGCCTCCAGTTTGGCTTTGTATTGTGGTCTCAGAGTGGGAGATACTGATGATCTGAATATTCTGGGTGAGAAAAGGCTCCCTGTGCTACCATTTTGTGTACAAATGCTCCCACCATTTCACTTTTGTCTTCAAGATGGAGCTCTAGGAAGTGTCTCAGGGAGATGGATCCCACGTAGACATCAGAACACCTCAGGCAGAGATTCATTCTTCTCTCCATTATTTCCACATGCCTAGCTTGAGGCAGCTGTACATTTTAGCTGATCTCATAAACTAAGTGTAATGGCTCACTGGATTGCATCCTGAAGAGTTTTATTCTCTACATGAATTGTATACATTTCTGAACAGAAGATTTTGGATTTCATTGTGGAGCCAAGCACCAGGCAATTTGAGTGCGTAACACATTCACTGAACACATTTGCCTAAATGTGCTTTCACTAAAGAGAAAAGAAAGATGTACACTTGAGATCTGCACATCATTTGAGGCCATTTATTAATTGTTCATTACTCAACTGATACCAAAAAGAAAACCTAACAAAAAAAATAAACTCACAAATGCAGCTATCATCAAATGCACAGAAATCCTACAAGAGCTCAAAGAGAAAGGTAACATATGGGTAAGGCTGGAAAAGCTAATTTTAACATGATTTAGTTCAGCAAAGAACACATCCTGATTTAAAATGTGGTTTTATTCTTATCTCACATTGGTTATACTTAGTTATTTTTCTGAAGATTGATTCTCACTTTTAGCCATTATTAAGGCATGCTGTTTTGCAAGTAAGTGAGGCGTTTTTACTAAATTTGGTACCTTTTCTTTGGTAACCAGAAGAATGTATATTAATGTTCTGGTTTAGGGCAAATTTAGGGAGGAAATTTCTGAAGGGGTCCCTTTAGAAAACAAATTGAAGCAGCCCCCTCCCCCACCCCGCTCGGGAGACAAAAATCTCCTTAGAGAAAAGTGAAAAAAACCTGTTTATTTAACAAGCAAAGTATTCACAAGCATTAAAAAAAACCCAAAAAAACCCAAAAAAACCCCAATAAAACCTCTCACTGTTTTGAAGAGATGGCTAATTCAGAAATTCCTTGTTGTGGGGGGTAGTTCGGCTCACTCAGTCTCTTATCAGTCCCTCTGGTGCTGGAATGCAGCGTCCCAGGCCTCTTTGGGCCACAGGTGTGAGCTCCTGGTGTTGTTCTGGGTTTTCAGTCCAGAGCAGGTTTAAACAGTTTCAAGAAATGGAAAAACCACAGTCCGGGGAACTTGTCTGCCTCAGCTAGCTAGAAAAACCTAACTAAAAGCAAAGGAGAGTTCTCTCCTGCTGTCTGTCCTTGCTGCAGACAGCACAGTCCAAGAGAAGGACTTGGGGGGAGCAAGTGCAGTTTCTGAAAACAAACTGTGCACTTCTTCTCTCCCACTTTACTCTCAGAATCAGTCCTAAAGGTGCAGAACTTAACATCCAGCATAAGCAAAACAGACTGGGGATACAAACATCATAAAGTCACCCTAGGACAACTAGGTAACTTAATTGTTAGACTGTGTTCTATTAGATAAAGGCAGATAATGCTTTTTGTTTCTAAGGCAATTCCTTTGTATTTATGATTTGTGTTAAGCTAATTTGGATGGAAATATCAATTATATATAATAGGCAAAAACTTGATTACTTTAAGCAAATAAATATAATTACATGGAATACTACAAATAACAACACATTTATTGAATTATATTTTGAAGCTAAAACTATTCAAATAAGGGTTTCTTTGTGGTCATATGTCCTTCAAGACATCTAGAATCAGAGGAGGCTAACTCCTTCCCTTCAAGGTTTGTCATTAGGTTGCAAATTCTCTTCAACCCAGGTTTCAATACCCAATCAACTTGTCAAGTTCTAATGGTCCTTATACTGTATTTAGCTTTTCATGCAGAAAACAGCATATAATTTATTCCTTCAGCAAATCCTATGGACCAAATCACGGGAGGTGATTTCACCTATTACACTGACTGGACTTCAGTGACTGACAGCAAATACAGACATTGTCCTTGGCATCATTTACAAGGATTTCGTAAATAGCTCTAATCTGCAATATACATTTTCATGGCAATATTCAGGACATAAGCAGTAAACACATTTTAATAGAAAATATTCATACAGTGGGCCCAGTTGTATGTCTTTTTTTAAGCCACTGTTGTTTTATTCTGTCTTTTCATACCAAGGCAGAAAAATAAACCAGCAAATATACATTTTAGTTTCTTTGTTAACCTACTCATAACTTAGTCTGGAAATGGGTGAGTTACTGGTCTTTCATTCTGCTTAAGATGTTTTTCTGATACATGAAGCAAAATAATTTCTATCAATGTTTATAAGGCTGGTTTTGCTCAAGGCTCTTCATCTTGTCATATCAATCAGCCAAGGCTAATATGTGTGACAGAAAGTAGGACAGAGATCCCCAAAGAGGGACGAAAAATTGAAATGACAAATAAGCTGGAAGAGATGCAGGGTCATTTCCTTTTCAGCCTCAGTGAAATACCTTGTTTTATGAGTCAGCATTGAAGATATAAATAGTTTGCAATGATATAAATAGTTTGCAATTATAAATATAGTCAGATGATGAATGTCAGACATTGGCAGAATATATTTTGTTACCTTGGTTTAGGAAGGCAGTAACAAACAGGACTGATTGATCTGAGATACCACAGTTCAGATGCATAAACCCAGCGAATGAATCCGTGTTTTGGTTACCTAATCAATCAGCCAGAACACCAGGCCCTTGTGCAATGCAAACAGAAAGACTGAAAAGGCTGAAAAACAGCAATCAGGCTTTCCATTTGAGAACATCAGCTTAGGAAATCCTCCTGTGTACAGAGACACGCTCTCCCAGCCACAGCAATAAACACTTTCTAGAACCTGAGAAAGCAAATGCGAGGTTAATTTTCCTGCAGCCTTTTATTCAATCGTATCGATGTCCAGTTCAATTGGCAAGAGAACATCCCTGTTTTGATTTCTGACTAGATGAACAGGTCAGAAAGTCAGAGTAGTGCAGAAAGTACACCTCAGCTTGTACATTGAGACCTGACCGCCCTTGCACTAAGACCTGAAGAATCCGACTCTGGTTTTCTTTGTTTTCCCTTCACGGCAATGAAAGTAATCTGTTTTTTACCAGGTTGACTCCACTTTTCCATAAGCATAAATAAGATGAAGATGTGTTTGGAAGCATTTATGCTAGGTGCAAATAAAGTTCCTTCCAGTGCAGGGGCAGCAGAACTTACAGCTCTCTGAGCTCATGTTTAAACATTTCACCCAAATACATATATCTTCATGTAACCGTGCTTTTCACCTTGTTTTAAAACGGCAGCCCTTTTTTGAGGAAATGTGGAAAGCTAATTAATTTCTATTGCAACAAATTATCAGAGATGATTTTTCGCTACCCCTCCCCCCTATTTAAAACAAATGTTGAGGGAGGAATAAGTAAAATTTTTGCAGGTGGAAACAGTACAGATACTCTTGCTTCGTGATTCTCTCCCTGCCATTTTCAGATGAGAACGCTTGCTTTCCAGGAGAGTTTTAAAGTCATCAGCTCTAATGAAAATGACAGGTAGATTAAGCCTGATCATGGAAAGGAAATGGCAGTGTATTCCAGGGGGAGGCTGGGTCAGGCAGAATTGTCCATGTAATCCAGGCAGCAAGTCAAAGTCTGGACAACATACAGGGAGTGAGGTCCTGCACTGGAAGCAGAGGATGACAGTAGCATGAAGTCCAGCCCTACAAATCAATATTCTTTTGCACCTAAATCTTGTTAGCACTCTCTATTCCTGAATTTCTTCATCTCTAAATAGGAATGATCAATACTTGTCCACTGGGATATAACAAAGCTCAGCTGTCCAGTGTTTGTAAAGCATTTTGACAGTCCCAGATGGAAGCTGCTCCATGGACAGTTGCCTCTACCTCCTTGATGCTGCTACACTTTATAATCCATCCTTTTATCAACTGGTATTTCATGCACTCCCCTTGCAGACGAAGCAGTGAGCGAATAGAAATGACAAAGTGCGCTTCCAAACTCCCCTCCCACTCACCTCTCCTCCATCTGTTGGAGAGAGAGATTTTATTTGCTGCAGAACTGCTGTCTGGCTAAAAATGTGAGCACTTTTTACAGCATGATCCCACTCTCTCCTCCACACACACCCACTGCCCAAGTGCTTCATTTTGAAATATGACACTGCTTCTTAGCTAATCCCCTGTGTAAGAAGAGGCTTCTACAGCCCATTTCATTAGGCGATGACTAAAAAGCTGCTGTAGAATCCCACATGGTGTTCACTGCTGATCAACTCCACCCTACCTATTAGGAACAGAAAGAAACAGAGGATATCCAACAATAAAGACTATTTTTCTTCCTCTTTTCCCTGTCACAAACAGTCCAATTCAGTCATATGCCTAACTATTTCCAAATTTTGAGGTTTAATCCTGAGTCTTATGGTAAATTGGTATTTATCTTTAATACCTAGCTCCTGGAAGGAAGTGCTCACTTCGGATTTTCTATTTCTTTTAAAGATAGCAGTAAGTCAAGCATTCCAGGATAGGGAGGAAAACTAGGTTTGGCTGAAGACAATCAAAAAGACTCAGGAAATAAAGGTATATAAGAAAACATCAAATTCCAATAAATGCATAATGCAATCCTACGGCTTTAAGCCCACAACTGTGCAGCAATTCTAAATTGTGCATCTGGCAGTATGAGGGGTTGGGGGAAATTTATAGTCATGGAATACAAAATTGTCCACCATGTGTAACTAAGCAGAATATCAAAACCTATGTTCAGACAGTATTTTAGTCCAGATCTCAAGGTCTGGACCTGAGATGCTGCTGAAAGAGAAAACACAAGATAAATTAGACAAAAAAGAGAGATGTCATCACATTTATCACTGAAGTGAAAACTCTTAACTTCAAAAACTTCCCAACTTCATTCTTACTGTGGATATTGTGGCTTTCATAAAGGAAAAGGTTTGTATATTTTGGGACTTTTTTCAGTTTTCATAGTCAAAGGAACTATTTTTCCCCCAAGTACCTATAATGGTCTCTCTATCAATCAAACTAGGTTGACAGATAATTTTATTCCACATTTTCAGATAATTTTTCAGTAATCTTTGCAGAACAAGTTACAAAAAGGGGATGGCTGTGATGTTCAGGCATTAGAAAGGTAAGTTACTTTTTGGTGGAATTGCCTTGTTAAGATTTAGGGCTTGAACATTTCAATCATTTCAGACCTAGGGGAAAAGGATGTACTACTATAGTAGACACAAAAAATGCAGAATTTACAGGCCACAAGGACATTTGGAAAAACTCCCAAGATAAGGAAGAAACTAACAAGCCAACTCAAGCAACTGTGCTGAAGTCAGCTCTAAGTGGGAAAAGGTAATTCTGACAGAGGGAGTTTATGACCACTGACACAAGAAACCCACCAACTGAAGAGAAAAATTGAGCACTAAAATTGAGCACATGGACTAATCAGCGTAAGAAGTGAGGGACTTACTTAACCAATAGAAGGCAGAATACTAATTAATAAGAGAACTCTGTAACTTGAAGCAAGTAAACATTAATGCCTGTGTTTGCTAAAATGTATAAATAGTGAAAAGTTTTGATAGCAATCGTGATGGCTTTGTGGATTTGCCACCCAGCACTTGTTTTTGTGCAGAACTGTAAATAAATACCTCAACTCTATGTGTGGAATGACCTCATGTATGCTGGGTTAAGGAACCATATTTTGGAGCAACATTCAGAAGATAAGCATCAGACAAGACATGCCATTTTCTCTTCTCTCTCACCACAACTGAGTTAGAAGGAATATGGGGATGGAGGTCCATACTACAATGTTGAACCTGGAAAGATTGTGCCCCTTTTTTCTTAAGGACACAACTTCTTCAGATTGTGCTCTAGCAATTTCAATCAAAAGGCTTCAGTCAGACAAGCAGATGCATCACTGTTTCCAGTTAGAGGCCCAGGCTAAATTACTAGGTGATTACAGTTCCTATTAAAAACTCATTACACCCAGAAGAAAATGTTTTTGACTGGTCCCAAGTGATGACCCCAGCCTTGGACAAGATTGAGTCAATCCTGACAGCTGCTCAAGTTATAGCACCTGCCAGACAAAGGGGATTGTCTAACCTAGGTCCTCAAAAGGGGGAAGGAAGTTCAGCATGTTTTTCTTGCCTATTCACAAGCCACAAAATCTTCAGACAGATCCTCCAGCAAAAAACAGTTAGCAATGTATGAACTAGACAACACAAAGTGAGCAAGGTGAGGCCATAAATAAGGACTTATGTCTTTAGGCACGTGGTGGAAATAGGAAAAAAATCCCCTCTCCATATCGATATTCACTGATCAGTAAAAACCAGTAACCTAATTTTAATTCACAATGCAAAACATACTCCACACAACAACCAAAGCCTTTTCTTCACCCCTGCAATCAGACTGCTGCACAGAGCTATAAATACCCCAGCTCACAGGTACAGTTCATTGTACTACAAGTTTATTCCTTTTTGAAACATCATACTCCTCCAGCAAAAGTAAAGAACGGTGACAAACTGTGAATGTTACATCAGGAAATTCCTTCCTATTAGGTGTTTAATTTTGTCTGAGTAAGATTGGCTTGAACAGCAGAGACATTCAAAGTGATACGGTCAAGAAAAAGTGAGAGTTATCCAGGCATGTTATTTACAGAGACAAGCAGAGCAACTTGGAAACTGGTTTTTGGCACTTGCTTATTTATTTCAGCTTGATCTTTCTGTTCTTTATGCAGGTCTCTAGCCAAGAGTTCCTTGTTAACTGCTTAAAGTACATCGTTTAGGGAAACTTGTGGAAAACATGGTTCTGCACTATTTGTTAAAACTAAGTATTTAAGTGCTTTATATCTGCCCAATAATCATGGTTCAAATACATTCGATAGCACTGCTAACTTACCCCAGTGAAAGATTATCACACAAGATTGCAAAGCACCAGTTGCCCTAAGATCTCCCAGTTCCAAAACTGATGGAGTTTTGTGAGCCATGTTAGTATCTGCATTTAAGGGACACAAGGGCAGGAGTAGCCTCATCAGTATGGGGATGGCCATCAGTATGGGAATGAGGCAGCATTCCTTACCTTGAAGGTAATGTCACTTTGAACTTGTACCCTACACAACAGCACACTGACTGGGGGAAGGAAAGAGCTTCAGAAGAAAATGGGTGGGATTAGCAATTGGCCAGTATCAAACCCAAGATACTGGTCTGCCCGATGCTTGGGACAACGCAGTTCATTAATGTCAATTAATTTTCTACCCTTAAAATGTCAGAAAGATTATGAAAGAGGGGTTCTGCTCAAAAAAACCCTAAAAATTATGGTACTTGTAAGTTATTAGCAGCCTCCATGAAATCCTGTACCTCTATTATACACCCAGGGCTCCCCTATTTTGACAAATATGGCAGCTCAGCATGTCACCTACCCCCCAAGTCCAACCAGGATCCAGAAAATAGGCAGCTCCTTCTCACAATCTACTTCAGTTCAGTAAAGCACTCCCTAATGTTCTTGAATACCACCGGTAATCTTCATAAAACAGTTACTGCTGACTAGCTCCTGAATCAGTGTTCAGGGGATCCAGGCTTAACTCCACATCCACCTATCAGTTAACAGTGATGAGCCTGGCTGGGGGGCTGCTGGTAATCCCACCCCTTCTACTGAAACTGTTTCACTGCACAATGAATTCAGCAGTCATTTATCAAAGAAAGGGTACTCAACCCTGCCCTGGAAACCAGGCACCACCAGCACAAGAGGTGCAGGTGCCCTTCCAAGATCTGGTGGATCTTTTTCATGTGTAGGACTACTGTGTTGACACCTGTAACTTGAATGTATGTACTCACTTCCTGAATGGGTCCCACTTCCACCCTCTCTCTGGCTCCAAAATATCCTGAATTAGGCACCTTCAGCAGCATCTGCAGTGAATGTTTTCTAGGCAAATTGGCATCTGATGGCTCACAGCATCCTCCTGGGAGGGCTGATTTTGAAACCTGGCCGTCTCAGCAGCCTAGAGAAGTATTCCAGCCACTTAGCTGTTACATAAGTATTCATCATCACGTATTCCTCCAAGCAAACTTTTTCTGTCTGTCTCCTGGTGAAAGTGAAGAACTATATTCTTTTGACAGGGAGATGCCTGAAGGTTTCCATGCTCCACACTTCAGACACTCCTTCACCCAGACTTCCCCAGTCAAAACTTCAGTGATACCAAGGGTCTGTAACTCACCTGTATTCAGCAGTTTCCTTTCTGCACATCTTCTGACATCTGAAACACCATTTTAGATCACCAGCACCTTTCAGCTCAGTTCTCTTTTGCTCCGTAAACCATAATGAGGTACCCAACTTTCTCCAGAGAAATTAGGCACCAGAATTATTCTGCTTCAGTATCCTGTCAAGCTACACTGTGTTCAAGGGCTCTTCTAGCTTTGCAGACCCTATCCATTACTATTAATGTAGTACAAGACCAGCTAATTCTACAACGAATAGTAGAGAGATAGATAGCACTGAACTCATGTAATGTAGCTTCAGTAAAGATCTACTCATCCCTTCACAAAAGAGAATTGCAAGGATTTACTTCTACATGACCTAATGAAAACTACTTTCTGGTATCGCTTTTATTTATTTGCCTGCAGAATGTTGAAGAGGCAACCTAATTCTGTCAACTGTTCGTTAAAGTTTCAGCACCGGTTTACACATAAACATAGGACAGTTTAAAAACCAGTTGATCAGAAGACCATTGAAAGCAACTTCTAAATGCCTATTGTTAAAAATGAGCATTATTTAAATCATTAGCAAGTACACCTTTAAACCATGAAGCTTTGCGTGTGGCCTAAGCAGAAGATGGGCTGTAGGGGGGTAAGAATCTCCTATCAATGTCTTTCCAAAGAAATTGGATTTCCATAGATCAAGCAGCACAGAATGACCATAACAAGCTTCCAAGACACTGCAACCCATCCCCTTACAACAAGGCAGGATGAACACAGCAAAGACTATGAATACACACTACCTGTGCATATACCATGCTCAGACGGCAGGCTGAAAACAGTTATAGAAATCCATGTCAGAAAACTGAAATAAATGCTCTATTCCTCAGAACACTTATTTGTAATGGTTATTAATCTGACAGTTCAACTGCTTTGGTGCTTAGGTATCTGACTATTCAGGTATTTCACATTGATGTTGAGTATGTGTACAGTCAGAAATCTTGGTGTTCAAATGTAGTTATGAAAATTACAAAATAAATTATGCAAACTCTTCCCCTTGCCACCACACCAGCTCTTAGAGAGAACATTTAGGGAAGATACTCAAAATTTCTGCCATCTACCACATCAAGACAAAGAGTAGGGGTGTTGCCTGGTACTTGGCTAATACATTTCTGAGCTATGAGCTAACAGACATGCCATAAATCTAACACCAACGTGTCCCTGGGTCTTGCTGTATAAGTGTAGGTGTGGAGGTTTTAATGAAAACTGAATTATAGAACAGTTTGGACTAGGAGGGACCTCAAAGACCCTGTAGTTCCAACCACACCCCCCCCCTCCCCCGCCATAGACAGGGACACCTTACACTTGACCAGCTTGCTCACAGCCCCATCCAACCTGGCCCTGAACACTGCCAGGGATGGGGCATCTTCTCTGGGCAACCTGCTCCAGCACCTTACCACCCTCACAGCAAAGAGTTTCTTCCTAACCTCTAATCTAAACCTATCCTCTGTCAGTTAAAAGAATTTCCCTCTTGTCCTATCACATGTCATTGATCACATGTCATTGTAAAAAAGTCCCTCTCCAGCTGTCTTGCAAGACAACTTCAGGTAGCAGAAGACAGTCTAAGGTGTCCCCAGAGCCTTCTCTACTCCATGTTGAACAACTTCAACTCTCACACTTGTTTTCACATGGGAGATGCTCCAGCCCTCCCCCATCATCTTCATGTCACTCCTCTGAACTCATTCTAGCAGGTCTACACCCTTCCTGTGTTGATCAACAAACCATTTCAGTGAATATAAATAGAATAGAGTGTCCCTGTCTATCATTATTTTAGTTGCCACTTTGTTATTGTTATATTTTTTTTAGCCCCTTATTTTCTGTATTTAATTTTCTAAATACTCCCAACAAAAAGGCTGAAGCTCAGTAGCAACAACTGTGGTCCCTTTCATGTAAGGAAGGGTGCTTCCTAATTGGTTTTTAGCAAATTCTGTCACAGGGGTTTCTGGCAGGAAAACCTTTTAATTTACAGAGATAAGACAATTTCTTTCCTCCTATGTTTTTGGTAAGTACAGAGGGAAAAGGCTTCCCTTTAGGAATGACAGCAAATGCTTAAAAATGGCAAGTGTTTAAATGATTTGCTGAGTCAGAGTTTGTAACAGCTGACTGTTAGGGAAGTGTTTTGGAATAAAACTGTGGGCAGTATAATGAAAAAATGCTTTGAAGAGAAATAAAGGAAAAAGGTGGAAAGTACACATCATTTACCACACAGTAAGGTTCAAGCAAGCAAGAGATTATTTTTCTTGGGGAGTCTGAAATTTGGAGACTTATCTTTAGGACCACCTTTCAACTGCAGCAGTTTGTGTTCTTTTTCATTTAGGTGTCATTTCTGTATCACCAGGGAGAGACATTTTAAGTCACCAGTTTCTGAGCTTTTGAAACCTTTTCAAAATTCTTTTCAACATGGCTTAGACAGGCAGAAGTGGGTGGATTAGCTCGACAGCCTGCATCCACTGCTTAGTTCCAAGGTTTCAGTGCAATATGCATCTCACACATACCAAGGCACCTGCCGTGGGTCTTAAGCCCTTTGAGTCATAGGTGTTAGCTGGTGCCAGAACACTGGGACTTCCACCAGAGGTGAGAAAGATTTTTTTAAAAAATAAGGAAAATAAAACAGAACTAAAAAAACCCCACAACCCAAGGGGTTGTGTATCTGGACAAACTCATTTTGCTAATGTAGTATGTAGATAGGATTAATGCAGTGAGAGCGCAATAATTATCTGAAGACTGCCATGGAAAAAGAAGATTCATGTTTATTTATGCAGACCAGCATAGGGGAAAAAAAACTTAAAGCAGGCATATCTGTCTGGAGATCCAACTAGATTTCCCATCTCTGGTTGAACATTACTGAAATCCTGACCTAATACATGTCTGAAACTGTAAGCTCTGAAATTTGAATTGCCATTATTTTTGTCTAGCAGTCAGTATTTCATATGTTATTGAAATAAGTTCCATCTGGGAGTGCTGATTCAAAGTCAGAGAAAAACCAGTGGGCTGCATGGAAACCACATTAAGAATCACAGGTCTCTGCTGCAAGGAAAGATACCTGAGATTAAGTTCTTGGTAACTTCTGTTGTTATTTTTTTTCTTTGTTCCCCCTTTGCTTGGTGTTTTGCAATAATGTTTATGTTTTGGGGTTTTTTCCATACAGAGAAAGAAAAAGTATAGTAATTCAATCTTTAAAATGTGGTCAGCAAGGACTTTGAAATTGTAATGGTCCTCAAAACATTTAGGTAGTGTTTACTGCCACAAATGTAAATAGTGAAGCTGGGAAACTAATCAGCAAAGTTGCTGCAAAGTACCCATCATTACAGAAAACAAAGCCAAATAATTTACGCTAATGATCCAGCTTCCTTAATTCTTGACTTCTATACAGTGCAAGTGACTTGCATTATATTTCATCAGTGTATGTTTCCAAACTATCTTCCACATACTTGCTTAAGGAATAAAGACTTCTTTTAGAAGAAACACCTGGAAAGAGACTTTTACAAAGCAATAAAAAATTATTACTGCTACCCACATAGCTCCATTCTACAGCAGCATTTCATTTTTACCCATGTAAAATGTCCCATTTCCACAACACTGAGCATAATAAGTGATTAAGTATTTGACAAAAGATAATTATTGAAGCAATTTTTTATGTATACAAAAAGAAACCCTTTTAAAGGCAAAATATTTCAACAACTGAATAATACTCTAATTATGTTTAACATACAAATTTTTTAATTAAAAAGGTTACTAAAGGAGAACACATGTTGTGGTTTAACCCCAGACAGCAACTAATTACCACACAGCTGCTCACTCACCCTCCAACCTTCCCTGTGGGATAGGGAGGAGAATCGGAAGAAAGAGTAAAACCTGTGGGTTGAGATAAGAACAGTTTAATAACTGAAATTAAGTTATAATGCAGTAATAATGACAATATATAATAATAATTTTATGACAATACTTTAATAATGACAATAATAATAATAATTTTAATGAAGAAGGAGATTAAAAAAGAGAGGGTGGAATAAAGCCCAAGAAAAACAGTGATGCACGACACAATTGCTCACTCCTGACCGATGCTCAGCCCCTCCCCAGCAGTGACTGCCCCTTCCTGCCCCTCCTCTCCCTCCCACTTTATGTGCTGAGAAGATGCTTTATGCTATGGAATATCCCTTTGGCCAGCCCCTGGGGTCAGCTGTCCTGGCATGCTCCTTCTCAGCTTCTTGTGCACCTGCTCTCTAGCAGAGCATGGGAAACTGAAAAGTCCTTGACCTACCATAAGCACTGCTCAGCAACAACCAAAACATCAGTGTCAACATTATTCCCATCCTGAATTCAAACACACAGCACTACACCACCTACTAAGAAGAAAATTAACTCTATCCCAACCAAAACCAGGACATTTAAGTATGCTGGACACAGTGAGATGCCATCAGAACGAGCTGATACTCTGGACCCAATTTACAAAGCTCACTCATGCAGTCACATATGGCTTTCAGAACACATTCAAAATATAAGACAAGACCAAGTGATTTTAAAAAATTTTACAGGTTTTATAAAAACATTAAACATTACAAAAATGTATCAATTAAACCTTACAGAGCACTTAAAATGTGTAATGTTCTTTAAAATTAAGATTATCCATTTTTTCAATAGGTACAGGTAGAAGTTTATATCAAAACTTTATCAAATAAAATACAATCCCTAACTTTCATACCTATCTAATCAGAAGAATATACACTGTCAGAAATATGAATGTGTTTAGAGATTTCTTGTCTATAAAAATAGAAGAGGGATACTGTAAATATCTCACCTGAAGACTCAAAAAGTTCTAAACATACCAAGACTCTTAAAATCAGAGAAATTATCAATCAATTTTTCTGAGGATTCCAGCTCAGAAGAATAATGATGCAAGTTTAAAAGGAAGAAGAAAAAAAGACTGAGTGGAAAAACACCCCTGAGATAAGTCAGAACATTAATATTTTTTTCTACTTGCTTGTTTCTTTGGCTTTTGTTACTTCTAAGCTATATAGGTTTGAAAGGAAATTGGTCCAGTCACAAGTTTTAACAATTACATTATCATAACATAGGTAATTATTTTGACACAATATCAGCAATTAAAAAAAAATAAAACACAGCATAAGTTGCTCTTTTTCTTCAGACCCTTCTGATTTCTGACCCCATTCCTCTATTTTTTTAAAAAAAAAATTTCTTCTAAACTTAGATTGTTAAAGAGGATAAAAAAGTCATCTGGAATAATTTTTCAAATTATAGTTTCCCATGTCTTCCTTTTTTCCTTGAGAGTTTTTTATGGACAAGTTCTTCAAAGGCCATAATTTCATCTTCTACTTCATTTTCCAAGTCTTTATCATGCACCAAGCCTATATTAAAAACAAAAAATTAATGCAGAATGGAAAACCCCAACGCCATTTTTTCTTAACAGCATGACAAGCTATGTCATTGCTATTTTATATGTCAGCAACGTATCTTCATATGTGCACAATCATGTTTAAGAAGTATTTAGCTCTAATATGATAATGTGCTTAAGAGCTCTGCAACAAAGCAGCAACTGCTAAGCCATTTGCTGCACTAGCAATTAATTTTCACACTGAAAATCTGTTTCTATTGTTCTTTCCTTTGACTTTTCTAAGAAGCCTGTCTCATTTCTCTCTCAAGATTCAGTTTCAGCAGACACTATGTTTATTTCCAAGACACTTGCTGATTTCCAAGACAGACTATAAGGTTGCTTTTGAGACTACAAGAGCATCCCAACTTCTATTAGCTGTATCTGCTGGAAGAGGAAGAGGCAACACAAGGCTTTATCACAACCCATTTTTCTAAAATTGAGCTACTTTAATGCTTTACATATAGTCCATTTTGTAAGTCTAATCACTTCACTGCTGCCTATTTCTGCAACTGTTGCACTCCCACCACCTAAATATATGTTTAAACATGAACATTCAGGGAGGCACAATGAAGTCTTAAACTTGCCCTCGGAGATCTGTGGTGCAATAGACTGCATCAATGCATGCTACTTTTTGTATGAAACCAAGGGAAATGGAAGTCAAAATAAAAGAAACAAACACAAGCATCCTTTATCAGGCTGGGATCCATAGAGGGCCAGGGAGGTTTGCTCCACTCTGGCCACCCTGCAACCAGCTGCTCAGTTTTGAAGAGCCACTGAGGAAAGCCTGGTTATTTCACATTTTCCAGAGTGCCCCTGTGGGAGTGCCTCTCAAAGGTCAGTGAATATCCACAATGCTGCTGAGTGGGAGACTGAAGTGATGGTTAGAGACTGCTACTGAACAGCAGTGGGCACAGAAAGCTGTGCAATTTTAAAACATACCTTCTTCTGTTTTCCTGTGAGAGTCCATTTGCTTCAGCCACTTACGAGCATCATCAATGGTGTCAACCAATTTGCTGGCATGTGTAATTATTACTTCTTCAGCTGAAATGGAGCACAGTTAACATTCTGTGAGAACACTTAGCTGAGAAATGGACAGCAGCTCAACATCAAGCACAAAATGAAGTAACACAGAGCCATGTGGGATGACAATGCTGCAAACCAGAAGTCGTGGTCACCAGTGATCTCATGTGGGAGACAATTCACTAATGTAGATGAAGATGATGTATGTATTACTCCCCATTCTAATCAACATTACTAGCGCTATCAGAGCAGAAGTTCTACATCCTTGTGCTGCCCTTTTTGAGTTACATCTGAATCCTGAAAACATTGTACTTTACTTTATTTTTGGGTTATAAAATTCTTGACTTTCATAATCTCTCTGAAATTATACAAATCAAAGTAAAATATGGACCTAAAATGATGCAGCCTTTGCTGAACTGCACCATTAACAACCAGAAAAATGCCTGTTATAATCTCAGAGACAAAGAATTTCTCCCTAAATATTTTCACAGAGTAGAAGAACAAGGTAAGATTCATCAAGCAATTTTCATAACGAAATCCATTATTACCTAGTAAAGCCTACTATATCCAACTTATTCATCATTATCGTGGCTCACTGAGCAGGAAGCCAAGTAAACAGTAGGCTAAACTTACTGGACCTCATCCATATGTAAAACTTTCCACTAGGAGTAAAGATAAAGCTCACATGTGAAGAGCACAACTTAACATTTAGTTACAAATTTAACGTATTTCACTGATCAGGGCTGAACATATCAAATACTACAGTTTTTCACTACTGTCAGACATCAAAGGCAAAATGACAACTTGACAGGATTTGTGGATTTCTACAACTGAAGCCAGTAACAATGTTAAGATTTAAGTTGTCACTTTCCCAAAGCAAGTATACTAAACAGTTTTGCTTCTAGGCCACTCATTCACTAATTCAATTTTGCTTGCAAAAATCAGCATAGAATAACATTAGAAGCATAAAAGGGGGAAAAAAATCTAATATCAAAATATGTATCTCAAGCACTGTAATTTACTAAACTTTTTATACCAATGTTGCCTTTGAGTACCTGACACGCCACAGATTTGTGGTTAAGTATCCACTTTTGTTCAGCCCTAGCAAAATTACAAGTTCAAGGGCAGAATAATCAGAGATATCCTTAGTCAAAGACCCCAAGTACTCCTACCAGGCCACCCCTGCATATCCAAATTACTGTGGCTAGCAGAAGTAAATAGGAAACAGCAGAAATAATAGAAAAATTAGTAAAGATGACCTGTCAGTAAAACTGCAAAGTTGCTGTAAAACTCTGTAAAACTGCGAAAGTTCAAAGAACACGGTACATCTGACCATGTGGTTAAAATTCACTTTACTAAGTGTAAAAATTCACTACTATTTACTTTACCTCTACTATGTAATTCATTAAGCTGGAGGAGTTTATAATATATTTTCAATATTTCCAGCTCTCTCATTACTTCTTTTCCTCAGCTACCTGAAATATCTGGAAATACCTTTTTCTTGACCACATTAAGATTTTCAAATAGGGCTTTGCGAAGTCTAGTGGTTTGGCCAAAAAATGACATATTAATTTCTTAAAGGAAACTGAAAAGGTCCTACCTTTGGCCCAGGCTTTTTTCTCATAGATTTCCTCTACTGCATCTGAAATTTTTTTAATATTCTCCTTGATTTTCCTCTGGCGTAAGTTGGAACCTTCTTTATATGCTAAATGGTGTCGGGTGTAATCCCTTCCTATAATGGCCTCCACTACTTCCAGTCCATCATGTATTATTGGATCTATCTTTCTTCTGAAAAACTCAGCATAGTGTCTGTAGGCAGCATGGTTACGTGTGTGTTCTTCGGTGTTTCTGTGCTCCATGTAGGCCTCACTGGCTACAGAAATTGCATTTCCTTCAGCATGCAGCTTTTCTTCCCCACTGTTCTCTGTTGGTGTCAGAGGTTCAGAAGTGTCTGCCTCCATGCTTTCTGACCGGCTGAAGTAGTTCTCAGAGCTTTGGATGAATCTGACTCCACAGAGGTCACACTGGGTCTGGTCAATATCTGCTCTTTTGAATATTCCTGATAAAAATTCCTCTTCTTTCATTGCAACAGGATAAACCCTGGAGCGGGCCTTCCTTTTCCACTTCACATAGAGGGAAATGAAATGGAATACACGACACAGCTGGCGTTGAGCAGATGCTTTCTGCTCTTGCTTCTGTTGCTTGCTGAGTGCAATGACTTCCAGGGGGTCCTTCTGGTCCTCTAAGCAATGAACCTCTTCAAAATCCTCTTTCAGCTCATAATCATATTCTGTTTCATCCAAAGAGGTTATAAATCTGTCAAGGTTTACACGTTCATACTGGATGCCCCGTATGGGTGGATGCCCCTGAGTGTAGGCAGTGTCCCACTTCCAGTGACAGTCAACCAAGTGCTCTTCATCTCGCTCTGTCAGCAGCTCCTGCAGGCCCGCAGCAACTTCTCTTACATGCGTAGCATTGCCCACTCGTTCCACGACCCTCAGCAATCTTCCAGGAACTTTAGAGGGGGTGTCCCTTCTCATTGATTTCAGCATCGCTGTGATTTCAGGGAAGAGGCGGTGTAAGAGGGATCTGTCTTTAGAGCTCTGCACCTGGTCAGCATTCAGTAACATCACTAAGCACAGCACTACTGTCCGCTCAGCCTCCCCTGAAGTTATGCAGTCAGGATCCTCAAATGCATCCAGGAGGACATCAAACCTTCCATGAACACCACACAAGACTTCTGCTAGGTAACGGAGATGAGATCTGAAATAGTATATAGCTACATTTGTGTCCTTTGGTCTATACTCCTGTATAATAGAAAATGTGTCTTTGAATTCTTTGTAATGGTCCTTGTGTCTGAACAAAAACTCCCAGTAATGAAGGAGAGCAATGTAACTCTTTGGAAGGCAGAGAGTAATGTTCTTGGAGAGACGCATCAGGACAGCACAACACAGGATATACTGGAATTCCAGCAGCATCACCGTATTTCCTATGCTTGGAATCAGGTATCTTGTGCATTTCTTGATCAGGACATTCATGAAACGAAAAAAAAATCTTTTACAGTTTTCCGGGTTCTTATGAACATAGAACTGCTCAAGTGAATTTTCAAGAAGTCGAATGAAGCACAAGTGTGTTCTTCCTGTATTTTCAGCATTTTTGTCAGGTAGCAACATACCATGTCTGCCCTCTATTCCTTTGGTCTTTTCTCCCTGGCCTGCGTTCTTTGGGGAACTTTTTGCCTTTGCCAAAGCAAATGCTAGCTCTTTGTTATAATTATCCTCTTCTTTAAAAAGAAGTTTCTCAAATTCTTCAGGATATCCTGAAGATAAGATAAGGACCTTCATGGCACTTAGCCACAAGTCAGTTGATTCTCTTCTGGCTGCAATGTCTTCACTATTAAACTTAAATGTGATGTATTTCTTCAACATCTCTCTACAAGGTTTGGAAATAACACTGCTGAATTGCAGTATTTCTTTGCATGCCCTTGGGTTCTCTGACAGTATTCTCAAATGAAAATGATTAGGAAAAAATATTCCTAGGAGGGCTTTACATGACGCATATTTGTCAGAAGTCAAAATGTCCTCAAAGTTTTTGCACTGATTCAGTAGCTCTTTAGGGAAAATGCAAGTGGCTTCCAACAACAGTCCATTTATTGCCACCAGATGCATTTTACACTGAAATACTGTTTTTGCTTCACAACGCAACAAGGGCCTGTGGTAACCCTCACAGGTTTTATCTTCACAGTTCAATCCGGCAATGAACTTCATACAAATATCGGGGTACTTCCTGCTCAGTAACTCACGGGTGATAAAGCACAACCTGTTTAACAAGTGCTGCTTCAAAGCTGATTTTACTCTCTCTGTGCTTACTGAAAAATCCCCTTTTGCCTTCCTCTCTTTTAGACTTGGCTTGTCTAACAAAAACTTGATAATGGGTTCAGCTTCATTTTGAGACACTTGGCAACTGTCACCTGTCGGGACAATCCCGAAATAAGCAAAGCATAACTTCACCATATCTTTCTCCGCATTGGTGGCTGCTTTCTTCAGACCACTAACAAGACTCAGCAGAGACACCAAGCCACGTGTTGCCATGAGGAGGATGTCTTGGCTAGGAGCGTTGCAGTGACATAACTCAAAGAGAGCTTCAACTGCACCAGCAGAGTGGTTCAGAGATAGGAACTGACAGTATGCCCTGCTCAGCTTCACAAAGTCTCCTTTCAGAGCTCCCTGCAAAAACACAGCCTCAGCAACGCCAGACTTCTGCCCAGTTTGTTCACAAAGCTCAAGGGCTTCTCTCAAGATGCTCTCCACGTTCCCCAGGTGTAATTCTGAACCACGACCCAGCCTCGCACGTGCTTCAGCAAGCAAACACGATGCGCGAAACTCTTTTACAGCCGTGAGGTTGGCTGCTTCCAGAGCAAACCCGTGTTGTTTCATTAACTTTGCAGCCTCCTCCTGGCGATCCTTCCTTTTCAGTAACTCTGCTGCTTGGTGCAAACATCCACGGGACTTCAGAAACTCAAGCTGATCCTCTGTATCAAGTTTTGAAAGGGCTTGCATCATTTCCTCAGTTCTGTTCATACTCAAGTACTTTGCAGCTGCTTCCAAATACAACTGATTTGCTGTACAGGAGAGTTTGGATGCCATTTGTCCTTTTGCATTCAACATAGCTTCATATCTGAAATAATAGATACATCAATTTACTGCCACAGATGACAAATCCAGACAAAAAAACCACTGCAACAACAACAAAAAAACCCCATTAAATGAACAGATTCTCCTAGAAGCCCTTCCTTCAAAAAGGCCAACTGTTTCATGTGATATGCCTGTCAGGCGAAAGAGGATCACATCATCTTAAAAGATCTACAGAAAGAAACTAATTATAACATGAGGCTGCCAGAACCAAGATTATTAAAACTTCTGGTACAAACAAGATCACAAGGTTTACAGCATTAGTGAAGCATTCTCCACACTGTCAAACAACGTACAAGTAACTTTAATGCATTTCATCAGCGTTAATATTCTATTTATTAAAAAAATATGAATTTCAGTGAATTCTCCATGGGTCAATATATACAATATTTTGTAAAATTTACACAAACTTGTCAGTCTAGAGAGAATTCTTTCAAGCCTGAAAGAATGTATGTATCTGCATATGCTTTGTACCTTGTTGAGTGTTTGTGCAAAATGCCTGGCTGCATCTTTCATAACACCCACTTTAGAATATTCAGTCATTAATTATTAATGGCTGATGTAAAATTATTGAGGTATCCCCTAAGCCAGTTTTGTGAAATATTCTCTCCTGCATGCTGAGAATGAGTAACTTTTTCCTGTGGGATGAGTAAATTATGATTAGCTTTTCCTTATCACCTTTCTCATAATAAACATGGCAGTGCAGATTTTTTGTGTCTATGCTGATAAATTGCCATGAATGTATTGAGGGAGATGATTTAAATACTTGTTTGTTTGTAAAGTGACTTTAATGCTTGAACTTTTTGATCGAACAATCTCTACATATTAGATAAGGTTTAATCGTTCAAAAAAGCAGTTACCATTACTAGAGGTACATCACAAAGGATTTATGTAAAACAAAGTGAGTAGACAAAACCCTTCTTAAAATTTTTCAGTGAAGCAGCTGCATTATATGGAATTTGGAAATGCAGAAGAGAATTATATTCCAATACCATCTTGTGAGACATACCTTTCAACTGCCTTTGCTGCTTCTTCATAGAGTTCTTCCTGACAATACATTTTAATGGCCAGATCAAACTCCTCAATTAGTTCATAACATTCAGATGCTTCTTTGTAGCACTGGCTTTTCTGATAGTAAGCTGCAGCATCTTTCATCTGCAATGCAGAAGTCAATAATGAAACTGAAGTGCTGTAAACAGTCAAAACTACATGAATGGAATAAATCTTGTAATTCCATCATGTGTCTCATAAAGAAGTACACTTTAATAAAATGTAATTAAAGTATCCAAATAAAATCAAATACATATTAAAGCAACCATCACTAAAACTGAAGAGACTGTTTAAACAAACTTCAAAATATTTATGTACGGAAAACTAGAGTATAAAATGAAAGGTATCATATAGGATTTTCAAAATAATTTTATCCACTCAGCTCTGCCTGTTGATAGAAAACACTACACATGCCTCTGCTGATTTACAGAATCCTCAGAATGAATAGTAGTAAATTATAACAGTTATGGATGCAGAATGAGAACCCTAATGTTGCATCTTAAACTTCAAATATTTGGGAACAATCACTTTACATTCTTTTAG
This sequence comes from Trochalopteron elliotii, assembly GCA_024734555.1. Taxonomy (NCBI): domain Eukaryota; kingdom Metazoa; phylum Chordata; class Aves; order Passeriformes; family Leiothrichidae; genus Trochalopteron; species Trochalopteron elliotii. The sequence goes on from JANPWX010000135.1 coordinate 3,775,613, forward strand.
TGGAAATACACCGAAAATAAAAATATTACATATTGTTAGCACACTACTTTAACCCTTCCAAGTTTTAAGGTTCCATTTAGATGGCTGTTATCAATGAAGCTTCAGTATCATCAGAGTACTGAATGAAGCAACAGCTTAAGTTTCATGACATCAGTCATTCACTAATTTCTGACTGCAAATTATTGATAATGACATTTAAGGAAAGCCAAAGAAATAAAGCCAGCCTGCATAATTTCATTCCATTCCTCTTCTGCCTTTTCTCTGACAAATTATTCCTTTTGAACAGCCCAGCTTAAAGAGCTGGTTTAACTCTTTAAACTGGGCTGTTTAAAGTTTAGCTATTACCGTGAGACAAACAGATACTACTACTTTCTGAGTAATATGAGAGGGAAAAAAAAGCTGTAGAAAAAGGAAAGTGTTAGGTGAATGTTTAATACCTTTCCTAATTTTTTACACAATTCTGCACAAAGACGGAACTCCTTTGATTGAATCAGACATTTTAGTGATAGTTTTGGTTCTCCACATTCCAAGTAAGTTTTAGCCAATGTCATATATTCCATCTGTTTTTCCCTGTGGAAAGTAAGGGAAAATTACCATTAACATCCAGATTAAGTTTAGGATCATGTGAGCTGTCACTGAATCCAACCAACACTGACATCACACATTATTCTTTATCTATTACCGGATGAGTTATGATCTTACAATTAATTATATTTTAGGCTGACATTTCTCTGTCCAGAAGTCTGTTCCAAAATATGATAGCTCTAATAGCTGAAAGATTCTTTTGAGGTTTTTTTTTTTTAATTAATGTATAGTACTATGATTTTTTACTGTTTCTCTTTTCTTAGCTTGTTCTCTCTTTTCTGCTTTTTAGCACCAATGTCATTAGAGACACAAGCAAACGTGTTCTCAACCTTTGTTTTGTATGACTGAACAATCCTAGCCCTTCATGGTATCACTGCAGCATGATCTCCATTGAATTCACAATTCTCAAGCCTGGATAACTAGAACTGTACAGAGCATTTCATATAGAGCACACAAAAATCTTACTTAAGCTTTTTACACCAGCATTAATACTTCTATTAAAAAAAATTTTCAACTTTGGCAGTTTCATTATTACATACATTCTGTCAAAATATCCTAATACTCCAAATTCCTTCTCAAATTTTATGCAGTTGACAAACACAGTGAACTGAGAAAAAGTTTTATCAGTCCTATCAACAATTTCTCAATAATCATGAAATTTTATGAGCATCCTTATACTTCTAACCAAAGCCTCTAATGTAAAGTGGGTAATTAAAAAAGATAAAATCTCAACTAACTCCTGTAATAGCATTTCTTCAGATCTTCCCTCTTCTCCCTTGTGTGCCAGCTTCCTCTGATCTAGCCATTCCTTTCCCATTCTGCTATCATTGCTAGCTTCTGGTCTCCCCAGCATGAACAGGAACTGATTCACTTAGGTCTAGATCTTTTTCCATTAAGTTTTTTCTTGTCTTATTTGAGATGAGTCCCAAAGAGTTTCCAAGCCTCTTCAGGAAACTGCAAACTCTTTCCCCTGTCAAACTCTTGAGCTATTTTACTCAGCTGAAGTCATGAACTAAATGATTCATCTCAAAATCTGTTCCTTTAGAACTGTCCTTTGGTTCAGATCTGGTTCTGCTTGTTTAGTTTAAATTGACTGTAACACTAATTGTACCCCAAAGCTCACTTTTTGCTAGCAGTTCTTCTTCCCCAATGCACACCACCATTCCTTCTCCTTTGTTGAGTCAATATGCAGTGGGATTAACCAAAGTTGAGCACTGCTGATGGCATATGTTCCCCAATCTATAGCTAAGGATTTAAAGCCTCTCGATGTAATGCAAACCCTGTTGCTTTTCTCTCACACAACCAGCAATCCACTGGCCAATTTCATCTGGACAGCCCTTCCACTACTCCCCAGAGGGAGCACTGCCTGGGATCCTACAGTGCTAGACCTTCCAATTCCTTAAATCTCTCTTGCTAACCACAAACACATAAAGACACCCCTCCTGCATTGTTCTCTGGTCCGGTCCCACAGCTGTGGTGTGAATCTCACCCTCCACACCCCCGAGGGGTCTGGCACCACAGAGTGACACTCACTCAGCTGCACTGACACTCACCTTGGGCTGCTTTTCTTTGTGTGCACTTTGAGAACAGCATCGTGTGTCAGGGCCAGCTTTGACTTCTCAGCTGCTCCTCCCTTTTGGTAACATTTGGCAGCCACCTAGGGTGAAATCACACACAGCATTCACAGATGTGCATCCAGCCCCTGGCTTATCACATAAAAGCAATACTTAATTTTACAGCCACTGGAATGCAAAGCAGAAAGACTGGCAGGATGCCTGGAAAAAGGTAAAGGTAAAACGTTGTGGTATATTTTTAGGACAAAAGGAAAAGCTTTAAAGTCAGTCCATGTGCAACTACCAAAATTAGAATATTAATTACAGTATTGTACATGCAAGTAGTGAAAATAGAATTCCTGGTAAGCTGATAGAACAAATGGCATATGCAATTTGAATGATAGCCTAAACCATTAACTGGTAAGTGACCCAGGCATCTACTACGTATTACTAAAAGTGAGAAAGACCAAAGTGTGCAAAGCGAAATCAAAAGGCCAGAAATATTTACTCAATGCTTTTGTCATACTGGGCCCTCTCTGGGAAAACTAAACAGAAACACCAGGAGTTACCATGCTCCTAGCAAGGTTTGCTTCATTATCACCGTGCTTATTCTGCAACACCATGATTTCTCTATTCTATCCATTAATTTAGTGTTGCTTCTGTTTGGAAATTACACACTGCAAGCCACTCTTAGAACTGCGGAAGTCACCAGATAATGTCATCTTAAGGTAGCATTGATTAGCAAAGATCAGGGTTATAAAGAAAACAGATTTTCAGATAATATAGCTAAAAGATTTCAGATTTCAAGATTTTTTTTTTCAGCTGTGTGGGTTTATTATCTAAACTCTTTCTGTCCATTTAGAAAATTGCCTTTTATTTTCAAGGAGAAATAAAGTCTATCTGTATAGTGGCAGCTGATTATTTTGGTTCTTTTGCCTTGTTATAAACATTTATTTTCCTTTCCAAGAATTTTATGTTCTTACCTGCAAAACACAGAAGCTTTCCCTCTGCCATAATCAAAAAAGTATCCGAAGTTTTATTTCACAGAACATCTCAATTTGAAAGGGACTTAGTAGGATAATAGAGGCCAACTTACTGCTCCCTGCGGGACTACCTAAAACAAACCCACACAACTAAGAATGTCATCCATATGCTTCCTGAACTCTGAACTCATGGCTTAATGCCATGACCACTTTCCAGGGGTGCCTGTGGCAGACCACCTTCTCAGTGAAGAGCCCTTTTCCATGTCCAATCTGATCTTCTGACCCAACTTCATTCCATTTCCCCATGTCCTATCATTGGTAACCAGAGAGAGGGGATCAGAACCTCCCCCTGAAGAAGTTGTAGACTGTGATGAGGTTACCCCTTCAGCCATCTCTTCTCCAAGCTGAACAAAACAAGAGACTTCATCTGCTCTTATTAAGACAAGCCTGTGGCAATGGCAGGGGTGTTGGGACTGGATGATTCTTGAGGTCTCTTCAAAATCAAACCATTCCATGATTCTATGACTTTTCATCACCTTGGTCACCTTCCTCTGGACACACTATCTAATAGTCTGATGCCCCTTTTTTGTTGTGGTGCCCAAAACTGCACAAAGTACTCCAGGTGAGCCTGCACCAGCACAGAGCAGAGCAGGACAATCACCTCCTTTGACTGGCTCACACTGCTGTATTTGGTGCACCAAGGACGCCGTTTGCCTTTTTGACTGTCGGCACACTACTGGCTCATATTCAACTTGCCACCAACCCAAACTCCAAGATCCCTTTTCATGGGGCTGCTCTCCAGCTTCTCATTCATTAACTTGAATGTATAGCCAGGAGTACTCCATCCCAAATGCAGAATCTGGCATTTGCCCTTGTTAAATTTCGTACAAATGGTGATAGCCCACTAGGATGTCAAGGTCTCTCTGCAGAGCCTCTCTACCCTCACAGGAATCAACAGCTCCTCCCAATGTAGTGTCCTCCTAGTTTAGTATTGTTGGCAAACATATTTAATGTACACTCCATTCCTGTGTCCAAATTATTTACAAAAACATTTAAGAGCACTCGCCCTCAAATTGAGCACTGGGGAGTCCAACCAATGACAGGCAACCAGCCTTATACAACTCTTTGAACCTGACTTGTTAACCAGTTTCTCCCCTGATGTATTATGGACCTGTCTAGCTGTGTGCTGAACGTTCCATCCAGAATATAGACTGTGAGAGAAACTATTAAAATCTTTGCTAAATCCAAAATATACCACATCTACTGGCTCCTCTTGGTCAACCAGATGACTGACCTTGTCATAAAAGGAAATTAAGTTGGTTAAGCAGGAGTTTCCCATAGTGAACCCATGCTGCTTATGACTAATGACTGCACAGTTGCTCAAGTGTTATTTTCAGTAACTCCCAGAATAACCTTCTCCATAATTTTACTAGGCACCAAAGTGAGACTGAAAGGCCTGTAATTACCAGGGTCTTCCTTTACACCCTTCTTGAAAACTGGGACATTTGCCAGCTTTCAATTGACTGGGACCTCTCCAGATTCCCAAGACCTTTGAAAAATAATGGAAAGGGACCCTACAATAAAATGAGCCAGCTCATTCAGTACCTGGAATGAATCCCATCAAGCCCAATAAATTTATGTGCATCCAGCTGCAGCAGCAAGTCTCAAACCAGTGCGGAGTCAGCTGGGAGTTTATTATCCCCCAAGTCACAGTCTTCCAGCAAATCATCATTTTAAATTATGTTAAAGACAGAGGTGAAGAAGGCATTAAATGTCTGTGCTTTGCCTATGTCCCTATTTGTGAGGTAAATGACCTTATCAAGTAATGGACCAGTGTTATGTCCAATCCTTCTTTTGCTGTTAATGTGTTTTAAAATGACCTTTTTGTTGTCCTTCAAAGTGCTGGATTGCCTGAACTCTACTCGAGCTTTGGCCACATGAATTTTCTCCCTACAGTGACAAGCAGCATCCTTGCTGTCCTCCTCCTGTGTCACTTCCCCTTGTTCCAATGTGCACACTTTCCCTTTTCCCCTAAGTTCAAGAAGAAGATGCCTGTTCAGTCAAGCCAGACTCTGTCCCACTTGCTCGACTTCCGACCCTTTGGAATTTCCTGCTTCTGCACTCTTCAGACTATCATTCATGAATTCCCAAGCGACCTTACTCATTAGTTGCTTCTGCAGCACAAGTCTGATCTCCCCATATCCAGAGTCAAAGGTTTGCAGGATTTTTTCTCCTACAGCCAACCACTTGAAACTCAGTTACTTTGTGGTCACTTTGACCAAGACATGAATCCCCACTTTACTCACAAATGTGTTTACAAACAATTCTGTTTGTAAACCTCTCTCTGTTTACAAACAACAAATTCAGGAGGTCACCTTTCCTTAGTCAGCTCCCCTAGCACTTGCACGCAGAAGTTATCTTCAACTTGCTCCAGAAATTTCCTGGACCTGTTTCTGTCCACTGTATGATTTTCTCAGTTGACGTCTGGGAAGTTAAAATCACCCGTAAGGACAAGAGCATTTGATCTAGAGATATCCCTTATCTCCCTGTAGATTAATTAATTGATGTTGTCATCCTGGTTGAGCTTTGCTTCAATCCCATTAACTGTCGTTCCATATCTGGACTGCATTAACTAGAAAGCTAAGAAACAAAAAACTGTAAAATATCTACGTTCTTTAAACAGAAAGGGAATGAAACCATTATTTTCCTACCCAAATTAATACGCTTCCAAGAAGTGCTTTCATTTCTCTACAGTAAGTGCAATGATACTGTCAAGAACATGGTTTAGATTCACACGTATCCATCAATTCTGATTGATGCTAATAATTGTTTTTCCAACTGTCTTTCATCTGTGTGCATTAAAATGTAATTTCCCTCATGGGACTGCAGATTTCTGGGCAGGGAATTTAAGATTACAAACAAAAGGCTGGCTCTCCCTGTTCACTTCTTGTAAGTCATTTACAAGTAGACACACAGCTACAAACCACAAACTAAGGCAGACTGCTGCAGAGCAACTGAAGGTTTACAGATGGTTTTATAGATACGGAGAAAAGAACAGGTTTCAGAATAAGCAAGAATCCTTATTTCAGATAAACATATGTTCCTACCTCCCAGAACTGGTGTTTGGCATAGTAGTCTCCCTGTGCAATCCATTCTTCTGGAGTTGAAGTTTTAGCAAACATGCTGTCATCTAAGTCTACAAGGGCAGGGGTGACCATTTTATGTTAGAATGGATAAACCACAGAAACCACTTATCATGTACCAAAACTAAGCATTATCTCACAATGTTCCAAACTCTCTGTTTGTGCTTACTCCAGTAATGGTAACTATGAGTCAAGTGTGATAATACTGTTTTATGAAGCTACCAGTGAGAATACAAAAACCCACCGTTTGGCTGGAGACTGGGCTGGTAAGTGGCTGAAACTGCATTAACACAGCAGAAAATCTGACTACAAATTGAACACTTTGAGCCATAAATATCTGCAGCTGTCAGGGTCCATTGAGCTCTCTCCACAGTAACTGACTGAGTGGCAGTGACCTGATCTCCCTTTATGTAGGAACACCTCTTAAGATCACCTCTCAATGCTGAGGGATCCCTTACTCAAAACCAGATATCAATGGGCTGGTAAATGACATTTTTGCATGTGTGTAGTATTTAAGATAGGTATAGCAAGCTTATGTAAAAAGTAGAGTTTTGACCACCAACCCATCCATACTTAATGAATATTTTACGTAACTGAATTTACTGGTTAGAATTCAATAAAGTAACTACAAGATCAGATCTGTCTGAGGGATCGCTGGCTCTTCTCCTGTGACAGCAAGAAAACTTAAACTAGTGAATTAGTAATAAACTTTAACATATTCAACTGATCTTTAGAGACAAAATAATTAAGACCCACTGAAATAAGTGGAAATTTGCAAGGGCAGTTATCAAAGCATACTGTTAGAAGGACCAAGGCATTTAACCTTCTTTATTACACAGCCTAAAAGCAAGAAAACATGAGTTTTGACTTTTTGACAGTCTTTCAAGAAAGTTTTAGGACAACTTTACCTTTCTTTTCATCTGTTTTGACAACCTTAACAAATTTTCTTTTGATGAAATACTTAAAAGCTGGAGCCCGTTTATCACGGTCTTCATCAAAGATCCAAAGATTGACTCTGGCTCTTGTAATTGCAGTATACAATTGCTTGAGTTCTCCATTCAGCATCTGAAGCAGAACAAAAGAATTGAATTAAATAAATGAAATGCCAGATGAGCTAAATTGTTAAAAAGAAGCATACGATGCAGTTATAAGAAAACAAAATTTATACAGAATGAAGAACAAGTAAGAAAGTGCTTTTAAGTATGTCAGTCTAAATATTAGATATGGGATATCAATTACATAAGCCATTGTCCAGCTAACTTACATGCAACTACTACTACAAATCAGCTGCAGGTATGACAGGCAAGTTTTCTTCTAATCACTTGCACACATAATTATTAATTTACTACACAATCCTGAAAATATCTGACTCACCAGATTCTAAGCAATTTCCTTCATTTCAAGATAGTGACACCAACCAGAAACCAGACTACAGGAATAATGAATATTGGCAAGCTGAATTGCTGTTTGCTTTAACCACAGTTGTTCTGTAAATATACCCAAAAGTCTATGAAACAGGTTTTGTTCTCTAATCAAATTACATTTGCAAACAATGTCTTATCTTTTGAAATCAGTATCATATTGCAATATACTTATATTAATTATATCATATTAATGTGAACAACTATAAAAGGTAAAGCAACCTTGATAAACATGCAGGATGAAAGGATTTAAGAATTTTCCCTACTTTTGAGATTTAATAATTTAATTTGTCCTTCCTACTCCAAACGCTACAAAAATCTCACCTTGTACATTTCTACATTAAATGGAGTCCTTTCCTGCATGCCAGTGGCATCCTCCAATGGAACTTCAATTAGCAAGTTGCTTTCCACTTCCACATCTGGATCAGGACTGTAAGAGGAAATTATCTTCCATTCTTTGCTAGCCTGAAATATCAAGAGAATAAAGTTTATTTGTATATGTACTAACCACTGCTGCCTACATATGCACAAGATAAGGTTGCATGGTGTGATCTATTCATCCCTGCAAGGGAAGAAGGCTCAGAGAAGACTAGGGGAGAAAATTATCTCAGGGAAGAATGTAAAGAATAATCAGCAACTTTCAACGAGAAAGCTGAACTTCATCTCAACACAGCCTTTGCTTGAGATACTTGTCTGTACCAAGTGGTCACCAGAGCACATAAACAACTTTCCCTAAAACAGCTAGTACAGAGTTACACCTTTTTGAGCCGCCTAGGCAAAAGCAAAGATGTGCCACAGCCTAACAGACTGCAGAAAATCTGAGGAGCAAAAACAACAAACCTTTAAGAGTGCAACCAGCTTGAGCTGGCTACAAGCTGCATACTACTCTTCAGGGACTGGGGATGGCCAGCATCATGATGGAGAAGCTAATGGGAATACATACATACATTATGTGTATATATATATATACACACACACACATATATATATATATATATGCAGGGAGCAGTAATGGGCATCACATCTGTATTGTGATTCCAATGTATATTGCCATTGTTATATTATGCTTGCCTTAGAATTTCAGGATCCTGCTGTATCACTCTTCTAGATCCAAATCATATGCAATGCTCAATATATCAAATATGTATTTTGATATTAAACATAAAAACCTCCTTGGGTGGACTATATATTTTCAGCTAAATACCCTTACAGTGATCCCTCTGTGGAGGAAATCAGGTTACCTTCACCATGGAGGAAGGTCAAGGTTTAGTCCTAGGGACAAGGATTCCCCTACAAACCCCCAATACCACAACAGGCAAACTCATTGAGGGGGGGGTGTGCTGATTGCTGGGCCAGGCAGCTCCCTGCCAGCTTAGGGCAGAATGAAAAGTAAATGGTGGTGGGATAACACTCACAAGTTGCAATTTGTCACACTAAAATCTAAGACACTTTGGAGAGATCTTGGCCTGCAGGTTAGGATTGGCAGCCACTAAGTCTCCTTGACTCTACAAGACTGACAAGCTCAGTGAGCCGGACCCACACATATCCCATGCTGGTGCATATTCTCATCATCAGGGTTCCCAGAAAAGATCTGGCTGGTCATTCATGTGATGAATGTATTAAGCTTCATTTTGAACACCAGTAACTGTTAGTGCTGGTCTCAGCCAGGGGGTGGAATGGCACCTGCCAACACCTCCTCTTGTAAGAACACTCAGAGGTGAGCAAAAAAACCCACTCATGGGGAGAGTCTAAAAAAGCGTGGTCAGAAAATATTGGACTCCAACACAGAGACATGTGAAAGATGTCTATAAATATGCACAGACACTCCTAACTGTAAGTTAAGTGTGGCAGCAGATCAGTGCTGTGCACTCTCATGCCATGTAGGAAATGCCAGCTCCTGATCACACCACTCTGCAGGTTCCTGATCCCCTGCAAAACTAATAACCTTAAAATCGTGAATATATTCTAAGTTACGTTCATTTTTCCCTTTTGTTATTTAATTGAAATGTGATTAAATACTGCCAAATTTCCAGCACAAAACAAAAAATACTCACAATAAGGCTGAAACAACATTTTTACAATCTATACATTTCTGAGCTTCGAGCAACACAAAACAAGTTAACTGTCTTCTCACGGGGGGAAAAAAAGCAGGAAACCTTTCCTGCAAAATGTGTTTTGAAGTTAAGATTTCAAATGAAGACATTCCTAAGCCTGTCATACATCGTAACACGACAACCAGCTAAAGGTATCAGTTTGGTCAAGAGCTTGCTGTGTTTTGGGGGCTTTTCTGCCTTCTAGATTTTTCATCCACATCTGCTTCCTGAAACAAGACTCTTCTTAAATCTCTTTTTCAATACAAATAAAAAGAAAATCCAGCACTTTACAAAGTGCACAGAGCCACACTGCTGTGTTTACAATGGTTCATAGATTCAGCTTCTCTAAATTAGAAAACCTCGGGGTGAACTGCTTTCTTGCCTGCTTGTTTAGCTGCTCAAATCAACTCAATTACTCATGACTCACAGGAACACGGAAGAATTGTATGAAAACAGTTCTCCAGGCCTGACATACATTAGTCTAAGCTAAAATGCACTACACAACTCAGCTCTGCTAAACTGATTCTGCTAAACTCTTATAAATGGCTTGTTGTTTTTCTGATTGCAACCTGCATCACCAGAAACAAATCAACTTTGAGAAATCTACCATGCCAGCCAGTATTTACCTCAAGCTCCCTCCTTCTGCCCTCATCATGTAACATTCACTCATGTGAAGAGCCACCAGTAAGCTGCCCTCAGTTTTCTTGTGGTTTTCATCTGCTGAAAACCACATGAGACATTGTTTTGAGGGGTAAGAGGCAGAGGACATCTGCAACAGGGCTGTTCACACAGAATGTTTAATCACAGAGTAACTCAGTCATGGGTACATGAAGTGTCTGCAGACATGTTCAATAAGGAATACTTGGCTGGCTGGCGTCAGAGGAGTAGTCTTGGTGTGCAGCAGAAGTGTGTGTGTGTGTGTGTGTGTGTGTGTGTACCCCAAGGCTCTCCCTTAAATTTTAACAGTAAGCCTGAAGGAAAATGCAGCACTGAAGGAAACAAGTTCTCAATTCATAAACCTACGACCTCTCTGTTTTCTGCTGTGATGAAACCACTCATCTTCAAAGAAAGGAGGGAATCCTTTCCCAGCAGCAACGCCAATTAGACCACAAGTAAGATCGACCTCAGAAAAAAACGCTGAAAATTGGTAAGAATTCAATACCTCTGAATCTGTAAAAAAGTTGTAAAGGAGGACATCATCAAATTCCAAGCCCTTTGCTTCATAAATTGTCAGTACAAGTGCCAAACTAAGTTCCTCAGGTATCTTCTCCTTTGCAGTTTCATTTGCCACTAATACCACCTGCCATAAAATACATTAAAAAAAACATTAGAAAGCAAAGAAGGAAAAAAAAAAGATAACAGTTGCATAGAGAAAGACAAACATGATGAAAATACAAGAGCCTTCCAAAAAATAGGCAACATTTCACAGAGACATTTCAGCACACTCCACAAAAAAGGTCACAAAGCTGCCACTAGAAGACTGACAAATGCGTAGTATGTGCAGACAGTTTTAGATCTGGTGTAAGAAAATTTGGAGTTAGAAAGGAACAGGTCAGACAATACCTCACACAATACCTCACACCAAAAAAAGAACAGAAAGAACCAGACATATCAAAAAGAAACAGAAACCAACACAATAAAGGTTTCTAAGTTTGAAATGCCTAATTTATCAGTGAGACACGGGCTTAAAAAAGAAAGTTGTGGGCAGTTCATACAAGACTATTATTTAGAAACGGAGCTGGCAGAATCTGCAAAAAGCCTAAGAAAAGCAAACCTGATGTGCTCCAAATTCTATGGGTTGTGTTTTCCTTTTGTTGCCCCTCAGCAGAATTGCTAGGTCACTAACACTGCAGGACTCCAAGACTGTAGGTTTTGGCCCATCAAAGAGACCACGGTCCTGAGGAAGGCGATCAAAAGATTCTGGAAAATAATGCTGGAGCAAATCAACCACTCCAGATGCTAAACGGAGAATACCTGCAAAAACCAGAATACAGGTTTTAAACTTCAGCCTGAAGTCCTTGCAAACACACTTTTAAAAGATTCTGTTAGAAGTTTGTAATTAAATAATATAATGACAAAACCACTGATCAGGGAATACTGAAGCTGTAAGCTTCAAATTATGTTTTTGCCAACTTGAGTGGATGCCATTCTTCGGCCTCTAAAGATCAGAAGATATGCATGCTACAACAGCTTGGCAGCATTCTCACAAAATAAAGATCACAAATGAGAAACAAGTAAGAAATGCAGAAGCAGCACACCAATGCTGCAAAATCTAGTGCTTTGGGGAGAGAACAACAGAAGTGGGAATGATAGTTTCTTAAATTTTCTCTCACACAAACACAGCCAAACCATATATTAAGAATGAGAGTTCATAAAATGACAATTTTAAAAATATTTATTTTTGGTTTTCCAGTTGAGATGTCAAAAACCAGAACTGACACATCAGAAAAAGCTGTCCATCTGATCTCTTTGAAAAACAGGCCACATAGAGACTGAGTTTCTGGCCAGAGAAAACTTCAATTATTAGTAACATCTGAAGAGCACAGGCTCAAATCATAAATAAATTTGTTACTCTACCTGAATGGGACCTGTAGTTCTGGTACAACTGATATATCCTTTTCGGTTTCCTAACACGCTGCTTCTTGTTCACAGAGCTCTTGCTTGCGTAATGAAACAGTGACCTCAGGTCACTGAAACGAAAAGCAATTCCTTTCATTATGCTCTGGGCAGTGTCACCGGTTAGAAACATGGCATTAGGGTCATTGATGCATTTCATTAACAGAGCTAGCTCAGCTTGTGTGAAATCCTGGATCTCATCGCCATAAAACTCATGGATGGACCATGGCAGCTCCCTGAGCTTTGCAAGTCTTTGAGATAAATTATACAGCAAATCTTCTTCATCAAAGTACCCTCTCTGTGATCGTATCTGCTGATAAAGACAGAAGAGGTGATAGATCTCACTCCTGTCTTCTGTGAAGTTTGGTGATCTCTTTCGGCCTAGCTTTTTGTACTGCTCCTCGGTAAGCTTGCCCCCAAAGCAGCTCAGTGCTTCAAAAGAGCCTTTCAGAAAGGATTTTATTTCTTTCCAAACCAGTGCTGGATTGTACAAGCTTTTACCTTTTATCATTTTTGGCCATATTTCATTTGCAAATACACTGTAAGTCACAAAAGTTGAAGGATCACTTTCCTTAGAGCACACATCTGCAGCTCCTCCATCATCACCATGTTCTGCTTCCAGATTACCTTCTTCATCCTCGTCCTGCCAATTTGATACAACCAAGTCTTCCTGGGGACTCCAACCAACAATTACTCTTTTAAGACTTCCATCTTCATTTCTTGGAAAAAATGGGTCGGGCATGGATGCATCTAGTAACAGCAACAATTGCTTGGAGGTGACAAACAGTGGAAAATTTTCATCTTTAATGTCTTGTAGCCTGTGAATATTTGGGTCCAGAGGCTTGAAGTGACTGGTCACCTTGGAAGACTTGCTAAGTTCAATGAAATTCTTCTGAACTTCTCGGCACAAGACAGGATTTTTTGTTACAAAGATCTGGTGCAGGTGCTCCAGCCTGTTTGATGCTTCTGCACTACATGTTTGGTCTTGTTCATGGTCGCCACATGAATTCACTTCTGCACCAGCTGTGCCCATGGGAACATTTTCATCCTCACTGTCCTGGTTTTGCTCATCACTCACCTGCTCCTCACTCGAATCATCACTCTCTTCCTTCCCTGAATCAGCTTTTTCTACCTCACTGCACTGTCTCTGCTGCCACGTCTGCCTCTCCAACAGAGGTCCATCTGCCAAGGTGGATTTTTCCCAGTATGAATAGAATTTCTTCCAAAGCCTATACAAGCAGCAAGTTGTCTTCCCTGTCCCACTTCGCCCAATTAAAATGATTGGTTCCATAGGCTTTGGATTGAGATCAATCACCGCGTACTCCAACTCTCCAACTCGGAAAGGGTAATCAACAGAACACTGCACATCATTTATAATGTTAAGTGCCATGTTAGTACTGAAGCTGTGAAATTTCATTATATTGTATTCCAGTTCTGCTGCACTAGCTGGAGGGAAATACTCAGGCATGGTATGTTCTTTTGATTTTTCTGCCTCCATGTCTTCAACGTAACAACGTGGAACACGCTTCTGTGTTGTCACACTGTGGTTCTGATGTCCTTTGATTATACCCTTGAGCTTTTTCCTCAAGATGCAGGATAAGCCACGGTTGTAGGAAATGCATATATTTTCTAAGACACGGTTCAGCTTGCAGTGGTCAAGAACAATGGCCCAAATTCTAATTATTTCTGTGTAAACTCTACCTGATTTTTCTAGATGACTTTTGGTCTGTTCTGTCTCCATGATCTTTTCTGGACTCTCACTGCAACGAGGAGAAAAGTCAATGGCAAGTTCCCATAGCATTCTTGCACCTTTGCCCAGTTTGGCTTCATACAGCTGGATATCAGCTTTCAAGTGTTTCAGTGGCTTCTGGAGGCCCCTAGACCATTCTCCGTTGCCAAGCCTCTTAATTGTCATTATGGTTTTAGCTTTCATATAATGAGGCACAGCTTTACTGCTCAAAGTCTTTAGCATTTCAGGAGTGCACTCTATTTCCCAAGTCATGTTATCAAACTCCTGCACATATGCCTCAATATCCAGACTCTTCCCCATTTCTTCCTCTAGTTCTTCTTTCTCTCCATTAGGCAGGGCCATACTGAATTCCCCTGCTCCCTTCTTTTTCTCCCAGTCATCCCCTTTTCTTTCAGAATGAGCCAAGCTCCCACAAGCTTTAAAGGAATTCCTTTCCTCTTCCGAATTAGTCTGGGCTGAAGATGGCTTTTGCACCAGAGGATGATCCTTTTTCAGGGTGTCATTCACTTTCAATTGCTGAATTAAAGCCGTGATTGCCTGCACTAGACTTTCCTGCAGTGTTAAGGGGCTGTTTATTCCTTCTGTTTCCTGCTTTGCCAACTGACCCTTTTTTGTTTTTATGGAACATGGGGTTTTTAAGTCATTATGCACGGTGTTGCTAGATGGTGCCTTTAATGAGAACCCAGATGAAGAACATCCCATGCTCTTTGACTGTGAAATCTCAGAGGCTGGAACAGGTTTAGATATTTTAACCAACTGCCCTGCTCTATCTTGGCGATGCCTCTTCTTCTCCTGTACAGCATTATTCCAGGCTTCTAGCAGTGGATCTCTCTTTTTAATTCTATGCATCACATCTTTTCCTGATTTGTTTTTTATGTTAAAGTTAATGTCAAATTTTGCCAATAACTCTATTATTCTCTTAGTCTGCTTTGAAAATCCTCTCTGGAAAACAATATGCATCACTGTATTTCCATCGTCATCTTGTATGTTTGGATTAAGATATGGAAAGTCAGATGGTCTTGAAGCAAAAAGTTCAAGTAGATAATTCAGAATGTTCAAACCAGTGCCATCTGAAAGCAGGAGAACAAACAGAAAATAAACTAACTTGCTTTACAAGTCTGCATTGTATGCCAAGAATTTCAATACTTTTTTTCTGCTGCTAGTAAATTAAAATCAGTTGTTTTCAAAAAGAGGAACAAAATCTACATTTCATGTTTATAAAACATGCTTGTGTGAAACAGCTCAAAACTGAGTTTACCCCAGTTTCAGGGAAAGCAATATAAAGGCAGCAAAGCTTTAGAAATTCCTAGTGCTGCAATTATTCCCAGAGCATCAGTCAATTTCATTCCTTTTTTTAACCTCCAGGTACAAACAAATTTGTTCATTTTCCAACATCAGCCCTGACTGTTACCCAAGGGACACTGGTGGCCTGTCATCCAGACAAGCAGCAGCTCAAGGTAGTGCTCTGGGGTCATTTGGTTCACTTTAATAAGGCACCCAGAAGTAATCTGCTGCAGATAACTTTACTTTACTAAAATAACCTGCAGGAAATCCCAAGTATTTCCTGATATTTGAGGTCTCTGGAGCAACTTCCTACAAAATCAGGTTACCTCCCTGGGGGAAAAGAATACATACGTACTCTATAGCTTTCTGGATTTCATCCAGATAATAAGATGTAATTTAAATGAGACAATATATATGAAACATTTCTTTACTAGCTGTAAAATAGCGGCACGCCAAAATCACTGTAAAGAAATTGTACATTAAAAACTTTACACAGTGAAAAATACTTCAGAGAACATATTGTCATGGGACTTCTTAATCTTTTGATTTAAAAATGACAAATGGCATTACCTGTGCTTTTAATCTCTCTAAAGTCATTCAATGAAACGTTGTGCTTTAAAAATGAATAAATTCAGTACTTTAAATCATTTTAATCCTTCAACTCAAAAATGCATTTTTTTTTCTAACTTAAAATCAAATCTAATTTGGGGGGTTAATTTCACAGTTTATCCTAAATTTTTGTATTTTTATGTAAGCCCTACAGTTCCTTCACTCACTTCTCTCCTGAACAAAACTTTCTTGATTTATGACTGAACAAAAAGTCATAAACAGAGTGAGACAGTCAGACATCCTGACCCACTGTCCCTGCAGCAGCAGAATCGGCAGGTAAGGAATGGGAGATGTTTTCAACAGCAAAAGCCTTACCTTTATTATTTAAGTAGATGAAAACTGCAGCATGCAAAGCAGTATCTCCTTGTGTAACAGAGAGGTTCTGAGGATCTGCGCCTTTGGTCAGCAGCAAATATGCCAGTTCAAAATAATTTTTTCTGAGGCATATTTTCAGTGGTATTTCAGAGCTGGTTCCAATACCATCAGGCAGAGCTGGTGTGAAGGACAGGAAAATACTAGGGTTTAAATCTAATACACCAATCTGCTAACTACAGAAAGCTCTGAACAGATGCAGTGGGATGCTGATTTCCAGGCAGGTGACAGGGGTGTTTTTTGCCAGCTTTCTACATGTGTCTGTTAAAACACTCTTTGACTAAGAAGATCTTCATCATTTCCCCTTGTCTCCCATTAAGCTGAGCAACCAGTCCTTCTGTTGTCACAGGAAGACAAAGGCCAGAATGTATCTTCTCCAAGCCAGTCAGTCACTGACTGAAACAAGATGCCTCCTTGCTCCTCTGGCATTCAAAAGGCTTCAACAGGACCATGTGTCCACAACTTACAGTTAACACCAAGCTGTAAGATCAAATGAAATATGCCAGAGAGATCCTAGGAATAAGCTCATGCAAAACAAGAAGTATGATGATGCCTACTCTAGTTAAAAAAAGAAAGACATCTGGTCATGCCCTTGAAATCAATGAAGTAGTCAGTTACTTGCAGCATAACAGCAGACTGAACTCAAAGAGTAAGTGCGGCTTACACTTTCTACCAGGACAATATTGTGGCTGAAGACAGAAAAATTAAGGCCCAAAAGAAACTATAGATGCAGCAGCAATGACAGTCCTTAGCCTTTTACTAACACTAGTAGAAAAATTTCATTTGATAAACATCTTCCACCCATGTAGCCTTACTAGCTTTGCCATGTCCCACACAGCAGATGCAGCCAATGCACTACATTCCAACAAGCTGCTGCACTTATACAGAGCGATAAAAACCCCCATGTGTTGGTATTTCTGAGACTATCTTGCCCCCACCACATCAAATAACACACTGTCTCTCTTATAGCACATTAATATCACAGTTTTTTACCTCCTTGTTCAAGCAGGCATCTTATGAGGGGTACTTGCGTATCCAGTCTTTCACACTGCTGAATAATGTTGCCAATGTCAACATCTGAAAGACTGCAGGTTTTGAAGAGTCCTCTGCCTGATGGGTTTTCCCCACTGGCTTTCCCTGTTAGGAGCAGCAAAACTTTATGCCACATTTGCTTCCCCAGTAACTGTTTTATGAAGCTGTTAGCACAGGCACTGGAGATGTTGCATGAGATTTCTTCAGGGATTTCTGCAAGACAGACAAGAAAACGTAACTCACTCAAAGCCATATAATGAAATCCACCTCACTGTAAACTAATTTCAGCATAATTAACTCATTAAATTGAAAGTAAGGAACAGCAAAATATGTCTTTCCATCCTTACGCTGTCAGCCAAGTAAGTTTGAACATTTTGATGCATCATGAATTTCTGTGCATATTCCATTGGTTTTAAGTGCAAAACACAACATTAAATATAATTAAAAGCACACTATTCCAGTCATAAAAGTTACAGAAACAGGTAAGAGAAGGAAGGGTAAAAGGGCACTAAGTTTATGCTAGCACCAAACACATTTTTCACAGCAATTAAGTTTTGTGAAACAGAGAAATGGGAACTCACTGCACCTTTCACAGAAGATAGCCATTTCAGAAATCGCTTAACTGCATCTTCCTTCAATACATTTTTATTGTGTGCTCCATTTTCACACCTGTAGAACTGGACAAACTGTTCCAGAACATCCTGGAGAGAATCTGTATCAGCTGTGGCACTTTTATTCTCTCCTGCAAAACATTACAGAAATTGAAAATCCACTTCCTTGCCAGCATGTTTTCAGGGCAAGACTGTAATGCATTACATCCCAGGGCTCTAAGAAATGTATAGTGGCAGATTAAAAACAGATGGCTGAAACTCTTACTGCCAATGCCAGTCCTGTGATGGATTTCTGACCCCAAAGGTAATTTGATACTTTCATCAAATACACTCTTGTCCTGTTCTTGCCTGGGATAAGAGTTATTTTTCTTCTTAGTAAATGGTACAGTGCCCTGCTTTGGCTGTTGGATGAGGATACTGTTGAAAGCACAGTGATGTTTTGGCTGTTGCTGAGCAGTGCTTACCCTGAGGCAAGCACTCCTCCATGTCCCATGCTCTTCCAGTGAGCAGGTGCACAAGAAGCTGGGAAGGAGCATGGCCAGGACAGCTGGCCTGAACTGGCCAAAGGGACACTTCATACCACAGAATGTTCACTATATAAACTATGAGGAACTGGACATGAAGGGACCACTGCTGCTTGGGGATGGGTTGGGCATCAGTTAGTGAGGTGTGAGCGATTATACTGTTCATCATTTGTGCTTCTTGGGTTTTATTCCTCTTTCTTTTTCCTAATAATAATAATAATAATAATAATAATAATAATAATAATAGGAGTGGTAGTAATCTATTTCAGTTTTCAAACTGTTCTTATCTCAACCCACCATGGCAGGGAGGGGGAAGTGAGTGAGCTGCTGCTTGGTACTTATTGACAGCTGAGGTAAAACCATGACTCTATTTACCATGTAATTCACTAGGCTGAAAACTGTAATAGCTTCTATATGCAGGCAGGGAAATGCTGCAATTATATCGTTGTTCAGAATTTTTAGAGCAGATGACTAAACCCAGTAATGTTTGCAGCGCACACTTTTAATAAGCTTGTCTGATTCCCCAGTGCCATTTAAAAAATACAGCCATAAAAGAATTTGTCCTCTTAAAATTAAAAAACAAAGCCAAAAATATACACCACACCAAAATGTTATCTACAAGTTTAAGAGATATTTATGTAATGGGAAATAGCAGATTTTAGACAATGTCCCAATAAATGCCCTTAAACACACACTGAAAAATTTGGCTTGGATTTCCTAAATGCTTAAGGAATTCAGGTACATGAAAGACCAAACAAAACAGTAGCTTTACCTCTTAGGACAAAGAAAGAGACATGGTTGGTCATCTTTTTAGAAAGAAGGACTAAACTCAGATTGTTACCTGTAAAGCTGAGGCATATTCTCCAGCCTCTCATTTGCACTAAGCTTAGAAAACTGCTGCTGGCTGTGCATTGCCAAAAAACCCCAAAAAACAAAAAAAAAACAGGCCACAAAAGACAGTGCAAGCCAAAATGCCAACCAAAGCCATTATTACCACAGAGGTATTGGTGTTAACCTCCTATGGAGAACCACTGTGCTAAAACCTTCTCCAGAGCAGAGATCTCCACGGTAAAGAAAAAAAAAAACCTGTGGGAATTTCTTTGCCAGGAGCTGTACGATGCAAGCACAATGAAACCCAGTGCTTTCCAATAAAGTTGATGTAGCCTAAAAACTTTGTTTTATGCCAAGCTTGACCACTTGGACAGCAGTTCCTTTTAAGCAAGCACAAAAAGTTCACTACTGACTAGCAGAAGATCACAGTGACAACTCACAGGGAAAGTTACATAAAAACACACCCAATTACTTATTTGAAATAAAACTATTTTGTACCTAAAGGTTATCATTTTAAAACAGGAAAAGCACACCCTGCATGTAGTACCTGTCTGTTTCCCAGAGGAAGTGTGTTTCTCCATGTGCTTGCTGACTTCTTTTACAGCATCAAAGTTTTTGCTCTTTTTCAAGATATCTATGACGTATCTTGACCGTGCATCTGGGACAGTGGGATTAACCCCAAAATTCAGGAGCATGATCACATCTTCTGTTTGTCCTAAAGCAATAAATGAAAAAAAAAAAATTAGAGGAAGAATAACTCACATTGTTTAGGAGTGTTGTTCTGTTTTCCTTTTTATTTTTAATTACCTGGCACTATGTCCAGCATAATTTTAACTTTAAAAAAATCTAAATTCTTCCAGTGTCATAAGCTGGCAAAGGGGAAATCAGTCAAAGGTTGAACTTGAAGATCTCAGAGGCATTTTTCAAACTTAATGATTCTGTGATTTTATGATTTATAATATTTATAATCTATAGCTATAAACAAACTTTAATAGATACATATAAAGATCCACATTTTCTAATGTTTTATATATAATATATAAAGACATACACGTTAATAGATAAATACATATTAAAAATATGTGCTCTCTACGTAATAAATACTATACAAATATTACCGAATAAACTTTAAGCACCCAAATGTCTGGTGTTACCTCGGCATTGATGTTTGCTTCCTGTTGCCCCCTCGTGGGCAGAGTAAGAAATACAAGGAAAAAAGCCAAGGTAACACAAAATGAAATCCCACAGAAACTGTGAAGGAAAGCATTTAGTTTTCCTCCTCTGACAAGGCATACTGCTATCTAAACCTTAAATTTTCACCTTTTTAAAAGAACAGGAGAGGTCTGACAACGAGTTATATCTTAGTTAGCCAGGAATTCTGTGGCCCTTTAAAAATTTTGTAATTAACTATGTTTACTTAGCTAAGGAATGTTTGACTGTTATTTTGGCTGGTTTTAATTTATATCTATGTTGGCTGAGTGTCAGTAGAAAACCCTGAGAAATTACCACACTGACCCACACAAAGGAACTCAATGGGGACCCATACCCCTTAGGGAACTTAGTAAGTGAAGAACAAAATTCAATAAAGGATTGTTTAATGCTGTCATGTAACTAGAGATTAATTAAATGCCATAGAACAAGAAAGATATCTGGAGAGAGTTAAGGAGTCAAAGGCCTATACACCCCAGAAAACTTGATTAATACATTGCAGGTGCAATTGCAGTAAGGGAGCCACTTCATAGGCTTATACACCTCAGAAAACTTAATCAATATTAATTGTCTAACCAACACAGCTAATGTTATAAAGCACTGTTTAGCTGGATAAAACTTGGGTTATCCATTAAAAAAAAAAAGATAGATGAGATGTTCTGGTGGTAATTAAGAGGAACAAAACCATATATAAACCATATATAAAAACCATATACCATAATGTAATAAATTGGGCAGGCTTTTGGGAGTGTCTATAAAAATAACGTTGGATGCTACAGTGTATATAAATGACTGAAAATTCTTGTTTCTTTGAACATGTCTACGGCAAATGAATTCCCAATACATTCCCAATTTTGACTCAAAATTATTATTAGGAATGTTCATCTCACAGCCCTTTGCTGTTAGATTTAAAACTCTTTGTTTCAGGCCTCCAGGTGGTCTAATGTGATTTCAAGGGCACAGCAAAGTTTAAAAGGTAACTTCTATGACTGAAAAAAACTGCAGCATACTTGTGAGAAAATCCTAGCCAGACAAACCAGAGTGAAGAAAATGGTCATAATTTAAAAAGGAATTATTAGAATGCTTAAATATCAGTTGCCTCTACAAGTCCACATCCAGACACCTTCTCATTTTCTTCCTTAGCAAGAAATCGCTAACACCAGGGTCTGAAACTTTTGTCCATTATAGATTTTTCCATATGAAAACAAAATAATACACACACACACGCAAAAAAAAAAAAAAAAAATTTACTGTGTTTCTGTGAATATTCACTGGAAGAGGCCACAATATGCAGCAGGGTCTGTCCATCTCTGTCTTTCTGGTTGATCCTATCCTTCAGCTCTGGCTTCCAATCCAGTAACCACCTGAAGAGACTGTTCTTTGCTGAAATGATAAAAAAGCACACTTAAAGAAACAGATCCTCGAGTTTTTTCCCCTTAGGAGTGGCAAGATGCAAATCTACGGTTGACTCATGACTGTATTACGCACAAAACCCTGTTGCTCCACACTGAGATGGCAGAAGTAAACACTGTACCTTTTTTAAAGCTGATCTATTCAGGCTACAAAAGACCCATATCAATCACACTTCTGCTTCAAAACACAGAAAAGAGCAATTATATTAGGTTTCCACCACTATCAGGCATGGGTGATCAAAGAGCGTGTTTACAACATTTCTAAAAGAGCACTTTACTGGCATGTGCAAGGTTATACCTAGATGATCTGACCTGAGCTGTCAGGACATTTTTTTTAATTTAAAAAAGGTATAGCTGTCAGCTCTCTGATGAAAGCCAGCATTGTTTTATTCCAGCTGCAGACGTCACTCACTTGCTTTGATGCACAGTCTGATAACAGCGTGCAGTGGATACAGTCCAATGGACTCTGCCTTCGCCCCAATGGAAATCAGCCACTTGACTAACTCTGCTACTTCCTGCAGCTTTTCACCACGACCATACAGCTCAGATGTCTGGTAGCAAAGAGAGCAATTACAACACATTATTTTTACATACACAAAAAGCATTTCTTTTTCAGTATTTCCTATATTTTCATGACAAGAATCAGTAGAATAACAACCACCAAGCCATAACCACTGTAAAATGTAACTACTTATTTCACAGACTTTCACAGAATGGCTTGGGTTGGAAGGGACCTTAAATACCATCTAGTTTCAATCCCCTGCCACAGGCAGGGACACCTTTCAGGCTGCTCAGAACTCCATTCAACCTCAAACATTTCCAGGAATGGGGCATCCACAACTTCTCTGGACAGCCCATTCCAGTGCTTCAACACTCTCTGAATAAAGTATTTCTTCCTGATAGCTAATCTAAACCTACTGTCTTTGAGTCTGAATCCATTCCTACTTGTCCTGTCACCACATGCTCTCGTAAAAAGTCTCTCATCATCTACCTTCTGGGCTCCCTTCAGGTACTGGAGGGCCGCAATTAGGTCACCACAAAGCTTTCTCTTTTCCAGGCTGAACAACTGCAATTCTCTCAGCCTTTTCTCACAGGAGAGGTGCTCCATTCCTCCATTCATCTTGGTGGCCTCCTCCGGTGAACTCACTCCCAACAAGCTGATGTCAGGAATAGTGCGGCCTGCAGGACCAGAGTGGCAATGGTCCCTCTGTACATGGGACTGGTGAGGCCACACCACAAGTCCTGTGTCCAGCTCTGGGCCACTCACTACAGGAAAAACATTGCAGTGCTGGAGCATGTCCAGAAAAAGGCAATGGAACCAGTGAAAGGCTTTGGAACACAAGTCTGATGAGGAGAGGCTGAAGGAACTGGGATTGTTTAGCCTGAGGAGAGACCTCACTGCTCTTTACAATTTCCTGAAAGGAGGCTGCAGCCAGCTGGGGGCTGGTCTCTTTCACCACTTCCATGGCAAAAGAAGAAGAAATGGCTTTAAGTTGTGTCAGCAGAGGTTCAAAACAGATATCAGGAAAAAAAATTGACTAAAAGAGTGGTTAGGCACTGGAATAAGTTGCCCAGGGAGGTGGTGGAGTCACCATCTCTGGAAGTGTTCAAGAGGCATCTGGATGTGGCACTTGGGGTTTAGGGTGAATATGGTGGTACTGCATTGATCGTGAAGATCTCTCCCAATCGTAATGATTCTGCGATTCTGAGAAAGCACACAGAATGAGCAGAAGCCAGATGAACTTAAAAAGTATGTTCTAGCAAGGACTTAATGAACGTGAAGCACAGTGTACAAGGGGTATAGCAACATAGGATACTCTGGAGATGTGCAGTGGAAGCTCAGATGGAAATTGAGACAATATGCCAGAAGGATCAGGACATGAGGAGGTGGTCGGAAACAGTGTTCAGACAAAACTTCTCCATTTGTGTCAGTCATCTTTTTAAATAGCAGTCTTCACACATGCTTCCAACATTTACAAATAAATCTTTTATTCTAATACCTCGTGCCAAATTTTGACTGGCAAGAGTTACTCTTTGAGCACAGTTATCAAATCAAAGTACGACAGATTACAGGGAGAATGTAGCAGCAGGGGAAGTTTGAGGTGTAAGAAAGCCACATTTTCTAATTCTCACAAAGGAGAATTGGTACTTTGAGATTTTTCATCTTGATTCTTTCAGGCTTCCATGTGTACAACAAACCCACCAGAACAGGTAAGATTGGTTGGGCCAATTCAACAAAAAAAAGGGCCATACTATTTTGAAAAGCCTGCCCATTTTTCCTGTCTCAATGAGGCATTTTGCTTTGCTGGAACATAGTTTGCTAAGACAAACAGTCTTCTGCTGTGTTGCCACGCTCCATTGCCAGTGTGGAGTTCCTGTGCTGGCAGTGGCACAGCACACCTGCCTGAAGACACCCAACCAAGATGTGCTTTCATATATCCATTCACTATTTCTTCTGCTGTCTCTAAAAACAATCCTGTGAGGAGATGTGAAATTATTTCCCTTGCATTACCTCAGAATTACTCCTGCTCACTCTGTCAGGCACCTAACTGAAATACAATTATGGAAAAAGCACCTATTTGAAATTATGATGACCAAAGTACCACAAGGACCGTAACAGTCAAATGGCAAATTCTAGCATATTCCACCAATATGGCTTAAACCTTTTTAAGAAACAGCAAAGCCTGACACTGAAGGAAATTCCTGGGAAGCACAAGAGAAAGTACACGCTATCTGAGAACAGGAAAGGCATCCTGTTTCTTCGAAGCCTGCAAACCTTGCGGAAACTAACAAACTGTCAGGACCACAGATTTATTACAGGCCTGCAACCCGGTTGCGTGAGAAGGACTGAACAAAGATTCTCACACTAAGTGTATAAGTACTGTCTTAACTCTGCAATAAACAGATTCATTTTGCTCTCAGCATGTGAGTCTCACATTCTTATGCCAATAAACCTTAACTTGCCAGCCAGTTAATCCAAAGCAGAGGTACTGTGTAGCCTACAGCTAACGTCTTCTAAAGTTCCTGTCAGGAAAGAAACCGTAAGAAATTAGAAATAGAAATTAGAAATTCTTTACTGTGAGGGCAGTAAGGCACTGGAACAGCCTGTAAGGGTGGTAAGGCCCAGAGAAGCTGTGTGTGCCCCATTCCTGGCAGTGCTCAAAGCCAGGCTGGACGGGGCTTTGAGGGACCTGCTCTAATGGAAGGTGCCCCTGTTCATGGCAGGGGGTTGGAACTAGATGATCTTTAACACCCCTTCCAACCTGAATCATTCTAGGACTCTATGGTAAAGCCCAATGGAATTTCTCAATTTCTCACAAACATTGTGAGATGCCTTCAGAAAGGCACAGGTATGTCACTGCTGTGGAAACTGGCTGCTCTTGAGCTGCAGAGCTGGTGAACTCCCCAGCAGCTCCTAGCTCACAGCCAGCCTCCAACTACACCCTCATAATTCTAATGCACTTTGGAAATACTAAATTTAATTCAGAAATATTACATTACATGAAGTTTAATTTTCAAACGAACGGATGATAAAGTATGATCATATAACGTTCACATATTACTTTTCATTTTATTTTTCTTGGCTCAAAATGGAAAATCTCTCACTAAAGTTATCAGAAAAAAACAGATACAAGGAAAAAAATAAAAAACATGAACTTACCTCAAAGAGATTCTTCAGAGATACCTGGTTAACTCTCAGATCGCGGGGCAACTCTTGCTTCTCAGACAACAACAACAGACAAGACTGAAAAAAACCCCCAGATATTAATGCTCTCATCAACACACTTAAAACTTTATTTTTCACTGCCTCATGAGATCTTGTCAGAAAGCCAACACAGGGTAACAATATTTCAGATCTTTTTGTAATATCACAACTGAATCTCTGTTTCTAATTTTCAACTGAATTAATGTAATATACAGTGGAGTGTAGAAGTTACGAGCGACATAAGTTTCCTCAGAAATAAAAACCATGTTAAAAAGGTTAGGCCCTAAAAGATTCTCCAGTATTTGGAATACTTCCAGTGCTTGGAAGTTACCCTTTGCTTTAGGAATGAACCTTTACACAGTGGACAAGACTGCTCAGCTAACACCAACATCCCAAGCAGAAAGCAGGAAATGAATACTGTATCTTCTTCTGCTTCCTTCCATTTTCCATTTCTCTAAAAAACTTTGCCTTTCTCCTTGAAAACCCACCCAGCTTCACCAGGAGACAAGGGAATGACTATGGATGCCATCCACCTGGACTTCTGTAAGGCCTTTGATACAGTGCCCCACAACAGTCTTAGCTCTAAACTGAAGAGGTACCAGTTTAATGAATGGACTGTTGGATGAATAAGGAATTGGCAGAATGGCTGCATCCAAAGAGCTCTAGTCAATGGCTTAGTGTCCAAGTGGAAACCAGTAGTGAGCGGTGTCCCTCAAGCACCTGTACTGGGACCAGTACATTCAATGTCTTCATCAATGACATTGCCAGAGGGATTGTGGGGTGCCCTCAATCACTCATGAAGTTTGCAGATGGCACCAAGCTGAATGATGAAGTTGATAATGCTCAAGGGAAGAGATGACATCCAGAGGGACTCTGACAGGCTTGAGGAGCAGGCCCATGGGAACCCCACAAAGTTCAACAAGGCCAGGTGCAAGGTCCTTCACCTGGGTCAGGATAATCCCCAGTATCAATGCAGACTGAGGAAGAAGGACCTGTGGGATAAGGGTGCATGAAAAACAGGATAAAAGCCAGCAATGTGCACTTGGAGCCCAGAAAACCAACAGTATCCTGAGCTGCATGAAAAGTATCATGGTCAGCAGGTCAAGGGAGGTCACTCTACCTCTCTGCTCTGTTGAGACTAGCCTGGAATGTTACATACAGCTCTGAGGCCCCCAGAGACAGAAAAGACATGGACCTGTTGGAATGACTCCAGAGGAGGGCCGCAAAAATCATTAAGCAAGATGGAGCAACTGTCCTGTGATGAAAGGCTGAGAAAGCTGGGGTTATTCAGCCTGGAGAAGATTTCAGGGAAAACTTTTTGCAATAAGGTCAATATAAAAAGGGGTTTTAAAAAAAAGATTTTTTAACAAGACCTTTGTGACAGGACAAGAGGCAACAGTTTTAACCTGAAACAGAGTATGTTCTCATTGGACATAAGGAAAAATTTTTTTATGATACAGGTGGTGAGGCACTGGAACAGGCTGCCCAGCAAAGCTCAGAGTTCCCCATCCTTTAAAGTGCTGAAGGTCAGGTTCAGGTGGCCTTTAAGCAATGTGATCTAGTGAAAGATGCCCCTGGCCAGAGTAGGGGCTTGGATGGGAAATGTGGGGCTCCAGTGAGTCCATAGCTCCAGTGTGGGTCCTCCACAGGTTGTGGTTACTGTCAGAAGCCAGTTCCCTCATGGTCTCTCCACAAGCCACTCTGCCTAAGCAGAGTGCAGCAGGATACTCTACCCTAAGTGGTGGTAAAAGAGCTTGAACATTACCTTGTTTGTAAAAGTTATCAGTGGTGGATAGAGAAGGGAGGGTCACAGTGCCTATAGTCTTGAAGAATGCTGAGACCAGCCTGACTCATCAATCCCAAAGTTACACGTTCTGAGGATGTGAAAAACAATGTTTCCAGACAGAAACTGGTACCAGTGACGACATGGCAAAGTTCCTGATAAAGGAACCAACAGGTGATACTACTGATAACTTATCTAAAGCTGCTAAGCTGACACAGCCAACCTAAAAACATGACTGACAGTCACTTTATACCATAAAAGCACAGTCACGGCTTTTAAAAGCAGGGTCTTCTAACATACCCCTTCCTGTATGTGTACAGAGATTCCTCCCTTGAGTGGAGATTCCCCTCAAGGTTACTCCTGGAGGCTGAGCAAAAGAGGTTTGCTCATTGCCACTGGCATGGGTGAGTAACATCAATCTTTACTTAATAATTATTTTGCTATCTTTTAATACCAATGCTTCAATATTGCTTCAATAAATAGTACACTATCATATAGTGTATATATTATTATATAGTATTTACTAACTGTTGTAACTCTCTGTACTGTGTAGTAAATAATTCTGATTAAAGTATTTTAGTCAGATCATTATCATAAACTTAAATAAGTTATTTATTTTATTCATATAGATATATTTGGTTTGCCATCCTTAATCCTGTGGGATGAGGTCATATAAAGGCTCAATTACACATAAATCATCCTTCAAATGTAAACTATTCACCAAGTCTGGGTTGCATCCAACCACACCTAGGCACCTCTCTTCTTTAAAAAGCAAGTGGGTCCTTTCTGAACCTTATGATTCAACAGGAGGGTTTCCCTGATAAACCTCAACTGAAGCTTCCATTTTGCCTGTAACAGGCTGCACTTTCCCTCACTCTTTCTCCCTCACTTCTCCCAGGCAGGGTTTGGCCCTTTTTAAAACACAGTTCTTCTGAGGCACCCCCACCTTGGCTGAGCCATGCCCTAGAATAGGGCTGTGGAAGCCAGCTGGAAGTGACACAGCTCTGGCCACTCGTCACAGGTGCCCTGCTGCCCCTACTGCCAGCACCTCATCACCAACACCCCATACAGGGGTAACTGTGACAGTGATCAATTTTTTCCACAGTTACTTGAGAGAGGATTAAAATAATTTCAGATGATCCACCTTCTGCTTTTTCTAAACTATCTGGTTTTGTTCAACAACCGTGTACTTCCACTGAGATGCTCCTTTACTGTGGGTCTTTCACAGGCAGTTTCAAAAATCCAGCTTGTCATACAGAAGGAAAAGTGAAAGGGACCACAAATAAATTTGTATTTTTTCCTCTTAATTTGAATATTATTGAACAGTGACTCTAGGTGGTACTATAAGAGAGACAACAGACAGCAGCAAGAGACAAGCAGGATTTCAAGTCCATCATACCCCTTTCAGAAATGAGCTTCAGAAATTATTTATCACTGAAAGCATCTTGCCAAGTCTTAAAAATCAAGACATTTGAACCAGGGAGCAATACACATTCACAGTTTTGGCTTTTAAAGGTAACATGAGCTTATGCTGACGCGGTAAGACGTGAGTGCCCAACATGCAGTGGGAGGTGACATGGTGACAGTGACATACTTACCCGCCACTTCCCTTTCTGGGCCAGCCTTTCTATCACTGCTTGCCAAATGACTGCATTGAAACGTGCACGGAAAATATAACTATATGCAGGGTGGAAAGATGGTGGCAAGATTCGTTCATCTGCAAAAATAAGCAATAGAGAAAACTATTTGGTATACACAGCACTTCAAAGGTTGGAGTGTCCAACTAAATTACTTCACTGCGCAGCAATAATTGTAGCACTGGTTAATACCCAGGGGATTGCCCAGTGGGGGCTTAAGAAATGCTGGTCACACAACTGATTCAGCACCCTGTTTATCAGTGGCCAGACTTCATTAAACAAGGGGGAAAAAATTAATCCCTGCTCTCAAGAAACACCTCAAAGCCCCAAGGCATTGCGAACCTTGTGGCAATTCTTCCACTTACAGGTCAACCAGCTACTGACTCTGCAACTAATCAAGGACATAACATGGGGCTACAGGCTCATGAAAAGGCAGCAGAGGCACAGCCTGAAATCTCCTGGCACGCCTGTAGGCCCATCAGACAAAGCATGCTAAACAGACTAAAAAGCAAGTAGAGGAGAGACTGAGGAGAGGGCAGGGAGACAGACGATGGATGTCGCTGAAAAAAACCCATACAATGCCACAGGAAGGCCACACTTCTTTTTTCATTGCTGTCCATAACCAGCTGAGGGAAAGTCCTCCACACTGAAATACAATGCACTGTAAAAAAGTTTAAACTGCCTATCTTCTAATTATTTTCAAATCTACCTGCCTAAAAGAAAAGCAGGGTGGTCTGGATAAAACCCACTTAAAGCCTCTGGGATCTGGAGCACCAAATCTTCAATTTTGTCTTCCTGACTCTAAATTTTGACCTTTCCTAACTACTCCATAATTGACAAGTTCCCGTGAGACAACTCACCCCCCTGCAGTGTTTTGAGATTGTTGGCATCTGTTGCATACAAACTGCACCAAGTTCACCACATCCTCAATATATTCACAATCCTCAAACAGGCCTGACATAATAAAGGATCAAAAGAATGATCTCACAAAAGAACATGTTACAAGTGCTGTCATCATGATTGAAAGGTTCTCAGAAAAATTAAGGTCTTAATTTGAGTTTACCATTGACACTTATGAAGATTCCTGCTATAAACTCAGCAATCTGAGTTTGATCTGCAGAAGAATTCACAAGAACGTCAAGACCTCTGTGGAATGTAGAAACTGCCTCATAAGACTTTGATAACATGATGAATGCATGGCCAGCTCTATAATAAGCCTGAAGAAAAAAAGGAGAAAAAAAGATGTTGGGAAAATATTCAGAGATATTTACTACCAAAAACAAAAGTATTTTTTTTAAATTCTCTCATTATGTTATAAAAATGACATATAGTACTATTTCTACAGCTGCTTATACACAGATCAAAAAAAAAAAAAAAGTAAAATACTATTCTATTCTAATCCCTTGAAATTCACAATAGGTTACAGATACTATCACAGATACTAAAAGTGAAATCCTGGAATTCAAAGCTTGGAAAATAACTACAGGATTATAGACATACTTTCAGTGGCTGTATGTTAACCTCCTCTAGACAAGACTGGGGTTTTTTGTGTCGCAAGGTCCAGAATATATATTTATGTTTCCACATCACTGCATTTTGCAGTATTTCACACAATGCATATACTCTTCAGCCAACAGCACCTGAACATGTTTATATTCACCCTGAATTAGATTGTACCAGCTCAGAGTCACAGTGGAGTTAATTAGTTCAAATCAGTTAACTGGCATGTTGCAACACAGCACAAGTTAAATGGGCATTTGGATGCAATTTTACCATATCTAAATAAAGTTCTACTAAAGGCTCCAGGAGTCTTCAGTGGTTAGACCAGAAGACTGTTTATTGCACATAAAAGCCAATCCAAGAGTATGACTCCAAATCATAAATACTGTACAACTCCTACTTACTCCTAACAGATGGCTATTGGAGTCAAGGTGCACTTAATCAGTGTGTACTTAATCACAAGCCAAATGTAGTGTATTGTTCTGTCCACTGGAAATACAATATGACCTGGCTCACCAAGTACCATTCCCAGGAACTGAAGACTTACTAACATGTAACCCTTGTTTGGGATATTGATAGTCACATTTCTTGAAAGCATTGGTACCTCTGTCATTGGGACCCAGAGAGAACCAGCATCTCCTGGTGCAAAAGGGAGCTGCTTCAGTTCATTAAAAATACTATTACAGGCATGAATCTGGTGCATATGTATAGAATCAAACTGACTCTGGAATTTTATGCTATATTTAGTCATTGTGAAACAAAGCAAAATCACAATAAAAAGAAGATAATGACACATTATTTAAAAGAAAAGAAAGAAAAAAAAGAAGCAAGGAAGGCATGCAAAAACTGCCAGCTTAAGCATCTGAATACCTTAACATACTCTGGATCCCACTGTAAGCTTTGGTGGGCTAAAACCACTGCATCCTTCCATTTGCCCAGGAAGTACAAGGCAGTTGATTTGTTGCACAACAACACAGCTATGTCCCGGGAACACCTAAAGATAGGGTTTTAGCATTACTGTTTATTCACTTGAAAAAGGATCACACTTTATAGTTAGCAATATGAATAAATGAAAAAACTACACATATCACCCACCTGACAAAATTAAGAGGTAAAAAATACAGTTGTAATTAATAAAGATCAATTGAATATCGGCTATAAAATGTCTTAGAGAGATCCTAATGATACCTTAGTGATACCCACAGTGATCACCTGGTCTCTTCTGAAGCAGAAAGCCAAGCCACTGGAATAATGAAGTATGAGGATTTAGCAAGAGTTCAGACCACCTCGATACAGCTGCATATGGCTCAGTGAAAGCCAGCAGGCAGGAATGGGGGAAAACAGACACATGAATGGAAGCTGTGGGATGGAAAGAGTACTAAACACATTTTGGTCACCAAAAAACAACATCAATGCATTTTAGTGTATCAGCACTTGGTGAGGTCAACAGAAAAATCCACATGTAAAATAAATTAGAGGCCTGTGTTAAATTAGGTTAAAAGCAGTGTTGTTAATATACAGTACTAATGAATATTTAATAGTTAACATAATACTCAACCATTTAAGCATTAATAACATTACCAACTTATGTTAACTGATGAAAAGCACTTAACATCTGGAAAGAAATACCCAAAGGAATCTTCTGCTGAAAAATTATTTTTAACAGGTCTCAGAATACTGAGAAGGACCAGGTAACAAGAACAAAGTAACTTGCATGAATCATTTTACAGATAATCAGGTGATTCATGTAACAACAGGCCAGGACATGGCAAAATCACAGCAGGATTAATCGACAACATGTCAGCTAAGAAACAGAAGTAATTTAACAGAAACCAGTCCAGTTTATGGAAAATTAACTTGAGCTTTAATTGCAATAATTTATAATTGATGTTTATGTAAAAATATTCAGATTTAAGTCACTAATTAATCTCTCACATATATGTAAGGAACAGAGCAACTATAAAACTGGTACACTAAAGAGTGTGAAAAAAGATACAAGAAAATAAAATGTTAGGTCAAAAAATAGTTTTGAATTAACTGTACAACTGTACATATTTACATATTTCAGGTTTGCCTTATGGCTTGTATCTTATAATTCAAGAATACTTACGGGACCCATTGCATTAAATAACCAAGTGTTTGTAGAGCTTCATCATAGTTTTTTATGGCCAATGAGTAATTTCCATTTTTAAAATCCTGGTTCCCAGCTTGCCTCTTCAACTGTGCATATGACATGGGATCCATCCTAAGGAAAAGCAAAAAAAAAAATAGAAAATAAAAATAAATTTTAAAAATATTAATCAAGCAAAAGCACTGACTTACGAGACACTTCTTTCCCTAAAACTGACTTAAATTTTCCTCTTAGTTTTTGCATATTTGAAAAGGAGGACAAAAGAGCACATCTTCTTTGTTTCCTGCAGTTGGACTAGTAAAATAGAGTTCTGGTGACAGCCTCATCTTTTCTGTTGAGGCCTCCCCAACTTTTCATCTACTTTTTAATAAACTTCAGCTAACCAGATCTACCACTAGTATGCATATTTTTTTTTAGTTTTTATCCCCAGGTCTTAAACGGTATCTTTTAAATTAAGATACCAAATTATTTCAATGTGTGAGCATATACTCAATGCAGGAGGAAATAGCTGAGAAAACAAACAGCATTTATATGCTGAAGAAATACATGAAGCTATACATTTAAACTCATTAAACACAAAATTCATTTACTTGCACTTTTTAATGAATTTTTTTGTCCAGGTCCTCTCTCTAGATACTCAACAATCTATTGTATACAGAACAGCTTAGAAACTTATTTACTGCAAGAAAATATTGTAACATAGTATGGTAATAGTGCTTGACAACCTTGAATCAGACTTCAGCAGTTATTAAAATGAACACACCAAGTGGCCAAAGAAAACAAAGGTTGAAACTAGCATCAACTGTAACTTACTGGAAAACTATTACATCATTAAAATTCTAAAATCAGGGTCATTAAACAAAACTAATCACATGGTCAAGCAGCTAGATGAAAGAAACAAACGCAAGAGAAAAACCAACTACATGTATGAGAAACAGCACACAAGAAACAGACAAGAGAAATATCCAATGCTAAAGTGCTGTGTGGAATCGCTCTTCACAGATTGATTTTATGATTAAAAGCTGTTTCCATTACCTGCAAAAACCTGTATGAATCTCACAAACCTCAGTGCAATTAAATAAGATTAATTCACCATTAATTCATCATTTAGGGAAAAAAGTAAAATGTGTTTGTTGACATGAAGGCAGTTTAACAGGACAGAAAAAGAAAGGAAAATAATAATAATGATACTACTAATAATAAACTTAAAATATACAAAACAATTAATACACAGTGCAATTGCTCACTACTCGCTGACCAACGTCCAGCCAGCTCCTGAGGAGCAGCCCCTGGCCAGTTTTCCCTCCTAATTTATATACATGACATTCTATGGTGCAGAATATTCATTTGGCTAGCTCAGGTCAGCTGTCCTGGCTGTGTCCTCTCCCAGTTTCCTCTGCCCCCCTCCAGCTGACAGGGCAGCATCAGAAGCTGGTAAGTCCTGGACTTGGGGCAAACACAGGTCAGCAACTAATAAAATATCAGTGTGTTACCAACATTATCCTCATGCTAAACCAAACACACAGCACTGTATCAGCTACTGAGTAGAAAATTATCCCAGCTGAAAGCAGGACTAAAATATCTTCAAGATCTCCTGACAACAGAGCAAAGTAGATATTTTTAAGTCTGTGAATTTACAGGCAAAGCAAGCTACATTACTGATGTATTTTCTCTGTAGTACTCCTCAGGATGAGACTGAAACACCAAGAATTAGGGCTGTCTTGTGAGCACAGAGGTATTATGAGGCACACTACGGATGGCACCGTGTCTTTGCATTTATCTGAGCACAAAAAGCATTTGTCAGGCTCACAAGTGCACTAGGCAGATGGGAGAGCTGCAGCCCACAACTCTGAGGAGGCAACAGAAAAATCAGCTGAAACCATAAAGCTCAGATCTGCATTGCTTCAGACTTGACTGGAAAATGACCTGTCAGAAGTCATGTCTTAATCAAACAAATAAACACTCTGTGACATGTCTGTAATCCAACCACCAGCTTGCTAATTCCAGGGAAGCACCAAGAACAGATGTAAAACCTGGATAAAAACTCAACTCAAGAAAAAAGAGGTCCCATCTACTTGGGGGAGGTATGACAACCAGTCATGCTAGAGGGTTAATTTTTACATTTATCCCAGGCAAATTAAATCATCGCTTTATTGAGCAATGTGAATACAGTACATACTTTAAAAATACTACTCCTCCAGGCAGGCAATCATGTGTACTCATAACATATTCAGGACTTCTTTTACTCTGCATGGTAAGAGCATTATTAAGGAGAAAAAAGGCAAAAAATAAAGCTACAGAACAAAGGAAAAAAACAAGTGCTAAAAGATGGTTCTCTCTCATCTTTTGTGTAATTCTTTCAGATTTCAGTTCTTTATCATCAGAAAACTTGACAAATTATTTTCTCAAGAATAATACCAAAGTAAATCAGCTACACAGGAGTTTTTTCAAGTAGGAATACACATGGACTGGTGGTTTTCCAAAGAGTAGCTGAAATTCAGTTTTTTTCTTTTTTTTAAAGCAAGCTATGCTTCTACTCAGTGTGATATTTTTCCCTGGAGTTGTATTTTTTTCTTACATTTCTTTGGAATATACTAAAACTACAAGTACAAATAAAAGGTATTTTCAAGATATTTAAAAGATTGTTTTTTCCACAGTACAGCAGAAGCAGCAACAAACATTTTAAAAGGACTTTCCAACGTGTCCTGCACTAAGAAATTTTGGAACTGAACTCCCTGTTTCAGATCAGAAGGCGGCATCTCCTCCCCTTTCCAGGCAGCAGCAATTTTGACCAAAACACAAGTTCTCATCCTTTTCCAGAACTGGAGTTTCCCAGCCAAAACATCAAACTGTAGATCATTTAAATAACTGGGACATCTGCTGCAGGCTTTAGCAACTATACCCAAGTTTGTATACCCAAGAGATACCCCAGGCACACAGATCTGACATCCAAGTTAATGATCCAAAAGAACTGCCGTGCAGACCACCACAGCATGTCTTGCTATTGCCCAGCATCTTCCTGCAGCATAAACAATTTTAACTCAAAACCAATGGACTAACTGAGGGCCTATTATGTAAAGTCTATCGAGCGTGAGGAGCATTAAACAAAACTATTGTCGATTACTCTGCCTTAGCTGGCACAGGTAAAAGCCACAGCTGTATCTGGAAATAACTATAGAAAGATTTTTTTGGGGTGAGTGCTGTGGGTTAAACCCCAGTGGGCAGCTAAGTGCTTGCATCCCCCTGCCCCCAGTGGGATGGGGAAAGAGAAAAGTGAGAAGTAAAACCAAAAAAATTTGTGAGTCAAGATAAAAACTGCTCAGTAACCAAAAGGGTCCTGGAAGAAGAGACAAAGATACAAAAGTGATGCAAAGGCAATCATTAACCACTTCCCTGACATGGAATAATGCCCATCCGGTTTCCAAGACAGGGAAGGCTAACCCCCTAAGTCCCCACCTCTCCATTATCATTGCTGAGCATGATGCCACATGGCACAGATTATCCCTTCAGTCAGTTTGGGGCATCAGCCCGGCTGTGCCCCCTCCCAACCTCTTGTGCACCCCAAATCTATTCACTGGGAGGCTGAGTGAGGAACAGAGAAGGCCCCAACACTGTGCAAACAGTGCTCAGCAACAGCTAAAACATTATGGTGCTATCTATAACACTGTGGTGTATGGTGCTATGTGAGCATTGTTTTGCTCACAAATTTAAAGCACCATACCAACTACTATGAAGAAAATTAACTCCATCCCAGCCAGGTACATGTTCCCCTCATTAAGCAGGCATTTCTCCTAAGCTATGGAGTCTATGAAACACATAAAGGTGTGGAGACCTTAAGGTCTGTAAAAACCCTT
This sequence comes from Trochalopteron elliotii, assembly GCA_024734555.1. Lineage (NCBI taxonomy): Eukaryota > Metazoa > Chordata > Aves > Passeriformes > Leiothrichidae > Trochalopteron > Trochalopteron elliotii. Next base: position 3,812,252 of record JANPWX010000135.1, read on the forward strand.
CCCAGTGCATTGTTGAGACCTTATCATTCACAGAAACAAAACAAACAAAAAAATCAAACAGATAACATGGTCTACTCTGTTTGCTTTTTTCATGACTCCTGAGACCACCAGCAAAAACATGACAGCAAAATGAAGCACATTAATTTTTACTCACAGAATTAAAACAAAAGATTATACAGTTAAGTCAGAAACTATCTACTACCAAACTCTACTGCTGCCAGTGGTCAAAATTCCCATTTACTTTATGTGTCATCAACTCTTATGTTACTGCGCTGGTCAGTGTCCCACTGAACTGCTTCAGTCAGACTGCAGTCAGAAGCAGGGCAGCTTTAGAGTGGTTACAATGCTAAGTTTTGATTCCTCTTGCTTCAGAAGATAATTTTTAAAAACACAAATGGAGACTGCCCAGAAAAGCCATTTGTCACTATTGAAAAATGTTGTATTCCTTATGCCAGCAATGGGTCTCCAGAGGCCAGCTTGCGCTTTCTGAACATCTAAAGCTGGCAGCGCTAAAAACTTTAGAAATCTGAGAGTGAACCCAAGCCATTGGTTTTTCTGTCTGCATCTGCTCTACACATTTTAAAAAGAGAAACTGCATGACACTCTTTAATTCACAGAAAAAAAAAATAGAAGTCTTCACAGCCATGTTTTTAATTATTTTCAATCCTGAAAGTAAAGCTTTAAGGATCCATCCCTATGGCATTACTCAGTGGTATAATGTTTTTGTTCTCCAGGCACAGTAGATTTCCATAATGTGAGGAACAAATAAAGTATAGCAATCTTAGGAGCTCTGCATCTGAATTTAAAGGATGGTGACAAATAAGAATCCTCCTATTTACAGGAAATCTGACTTCTAAAGACTGCGCTTTCCTCAGACCTATTAAGCATTATAAATCATAATCATAGAAGACCTATAAATCATTCCTTCTTCCTCGTTAACCCAAAAGGCAGACATTACAAACTGGCAATAGGCAGGGAGAGAAAAAGCCCAACAATGCACCTACACTGTGGCTGAGTTACAACTGAATACATTTCATCAGCATTCGAATAATTCATGTTTTCTCAACAGGAAACCTCAGGGCTCCATTAGCTCTTGTTCAACGAAAGCATGCTGGCTCCAGGAGCATGATGCCACCAAGAAAGAGCCATCACGTCACCCCTTCTGCCACACCAGAGGGATCCCTGCAGCCGCACGCCTACCGCTGGCACAATCCGTGCAGGCAGCCCTACAGTCCCTCAACAAAAGGACACTGCATTCAGGTTTTCCAAATAGCACTTTCCTCATGACCTGATATATGTGAATGTCAGGGCAGACCCAACAAAAGAAGGGAAAAATGCAGGCCAAGAAGGCTGTAAGTGGCCATAACTATGGCAGTGCTCTGCCTGCTAGCCAGTTTTACCTGTCTTCCTGACAACAACAGCTACCAAAGACATATTTAGAGAACAGTCTCCTTTCAATGTATATAAGCCTAACCTTGACAGTGAAAAGCAGGGAAAAATTCACTTCTCTCAGTTTTCCACTGCATGCTGAAAAGTCAAATGAAAAATCTGGAAATCACCTGTACTTTCAGAGGAGGCCCTGAAGAAACAGCAGAGACAAAAATGAACAGTTTATAACTGACCAGGCTACAAGTGGATACATTTGGAAATCTCATGCAGAAGAGAGGAAGAAGCTGAGATTTAGACATGGACACCCTCATGGATCTGTTTAGTCTGAAAAAGGTCATGGTGGCATTTGTGACTACCCGAACAATATTTCAAATGAATGTTCAGCCAGGATCTCATGAAGAGAGATACTGAAGAAGACGATGAACATGAAGATCTCATACTCAGCCCTTGTAAAACGTCAACTCATATTGGAGAAACTGGTCAACTCAAATGAAGAGCCTCCAATTTAGACAGCTTGTCATCAGACATCCCTACCATTAGGGACATCTTCAGACAGATAGATAGAGAGAGCCTTATCTATAGATAGAGTCTCACTCAGCCCTACAAAACAATAACAACAACAAAAAAAAAAATTCTGCAAGAAGTCACCTTGCCAGATTTGTACCAGACCTTGGAAGTGCCAAAAATCCCTTGTTCCCAGTAAAAGCCAGCACCACTTGGAAAATAATGAATGAGATTCTAGAGCAGATTTGGATTATATAAAGGCAAGCAGAGCAGCATAGTGATAGCCTCTTATCAGAATGTTGTCCTGAACTCAGCATAAATTGGACCAAATGAAGTTTCTTTATAGTGCCTGGGCTCTATGGCCAGTCAGCGTCCTATACACCACAGTACTCCAAATATAAAGACAGCATGCATCTCTGGAGGTGCTTGCCTCTAAAAAGACAGAGAAAACCATTTCCCAGTGAACAGAAAGTGAATAGAGAGAACATTTTAACCCGTGGTTTCAGTCTGAACTGGAGACCTGTACACAACCTCCATCACTGGACACAAGCAACCCTCAACACCACTTACAGAATTTTGCTTGTCTGGATACTCTTCCTTCTTTAATGTTCAGGCAGTACTAGGGCAATTCAGGCTACTGTTCTGTCACTTCACCGATGCAGTACCACACTGAATCTGCACACCTTGACAGCACAAAGCATCTCTCCCTATTGAGAAGGAATTCTCACTTGAAATGGGTCTAGCAGGCAAGCATTATTTCCATATTTTGGAAGTCAGCTGTGAGACTTCTAAATTCTGGCTGTGCTTTCAAAAGATGTTAAATGGCTGGGGTGAGAGAGCATAGAGTGAGACAAAACATCCCAGGCTGCTCTTCATTTTTATACCAAGCTTCTCCTTGGAAATGTGCTCTGTGGTAAACTGATGATTGTAGGGCACAGACATTGTCAGAAAAAAGGCAAACATCCTTATCAACATTTGGCAAATGCACCCCAGGATGAAATTAGCACAGATGTCTCAAAGGCTTGTTAACACCTCAAACACCACATATGAACCAGACAGGGAAGATCTGTGCAAGATCTAAATGAAACAAGGGGTATAAGCAGAATACACACACAACACTCTGGGCTAGGGCCCTGTTCAGGGCAGAGCTGGCCTGAATGACCTCCTGAGGTCCTCCTTTTTCAGATTACCACTGTATGTTGCTTTCTGTCTGTGCGAAGTGTCAGAAAGGAATTGTTACTAATAACAAAGCCCAGCCACCTGATGTCTCCAACCAAAATCACAGCTGACACAGGCTGGCAGCTCAGTTCATCTTCAGATGCACGACCACCAAACAGGACTACAGCAATGGGACTCAAACCCAGCCAGAAGTTGGGCCAGCCCTGCTGACAAGCAGAAATCCATGCAAAACCTCAAGAAGTGGATACTGACATGTTACTAATCTTTAGATCAGGGATTTGTGATGCACTTGCACGCAGGAAATGTACTAGGCAAAGAAGTGACATAGCAAGGAAATGGACATCAGAAGCACATGACCAGGAACGAGACAACACCTTTCACAAAAAGAGATGGGTGCACACACCCCAGGACACCAGCTCTGCATCTACTTTAGACCCTGGCAAACAAGACTTTCACACCCATGGAGGCAACAGAAACCTGACAGACTGACGTGACATTCTATGGTATGGAATATCCCTCTGCACAGTTCGGGTTAGCTGTCCCAGCTGTGTCCCCTCCCAGCTTTCTGTGCCCTCACCCACCCTCCCCACTGGTGGGACAAGCTGAAAAACGCTTGACTTGGGGTAAGCACTGCTTAGCAATAACAAAAACATCACTTTTATCAACATTATTCTCATCTTAAAACCAAAGCACAGCACCCTACCAGCTATTCAGAAGAAAATTAACTCTATCCCAACCAAAACCGGATGACACCTCAGAACATCCTTCCTCCTTTCCTTGCAAGCTGAACTCAGGCCAAGCACATGTGACTAGCCTTCCCTGAAGACTGTTTCACAGCTTGCAGCAGCAACAGGTCTGGCCTTGCTCCCCAGCATATCCTGTTTTGGTAGGAGAAAAAAAAAACAGGCTTCTTTGCCTTCAGCTTTAAATGATTATTCCCTCTTTGTAACCCACCAGTAACAAGTCATACTGAAGAAAATATTCAGTTGAGCCATGTCTGGAGTTGCTTTCTCAAGAAACACATCTGTTTATACATACAAATACCTACGATTTCCAGTAAATTAAGAAAATACTTGCATTTCCCATTTTACATACAAAAAAATGATGCAAAAGCATGTACAATATTGTTTGCATCGTGTCATTACTGTGTCAGCACAAAAACCACCGAAACCTCACAACAGAAGGAAAAGTTAATCTTTCTGTTTCTCTCTGAAACAACAACAGTCTTGAAATCTCTAGTCTAGCTCAGCCATACAAGACCTAACTCAGTCCAACCCAGGGAGCTGTTTACACTGCTGCAGTTGTTTGCTCAGCCTGCCAATGTTCCTCTCGTCATTGTCCTGCTTTTCTTTGCACTGGTGTGGCCTCACCTTGAATACTGCTGCCCAGTTTTGGGCACGACAAAATAAAAAATATATTAAGCTATTAGAGAGCATCCAAAGGATGTCGTGGTGTCAGTGTCTCTTTGCCTTGGCCAGCCCTGGCACCACGGCAAGAAGGGGCATGGCTTGGTAGCTGAATGAACCTTGCCAATCCCGTGGGTTCTGGTTTGCCCGCAAAAGTGAAGTGATGACAGCAGGAGGGACAGTCTGCTCAGGGTTCAACCACTGGCTTTATTCATCCCACAGTGGGGATAACCTCAGCTCAGGGCATCTGCCCCAGCAGAGACCCCTCAGCAGAAAAAGAGAGAGCGCCCAAATGCAACATCTTTTATTGGGGGGAGGAACCCGGGGATGGGTTTAACTGAGGATAAATCAGGGATCATGTGGGTGTATGGCTCTGCAGGCAAATAACACATATTACAACAAATCAATAACTCAACTCTGGCGGGGAGACAGACAGAGTCTTGTCCAACCACTTGATGCCCTCACTGGAACTTCCCAGACTTTTGGGAGAGGCCTCAAAGTGATAGACAAGACCCAGGGGCTGTATAACTTATGACTGACACATAACTAGGGTTGGGGTAAAACCAAGAAGGGTTAAACATGGGTGACATGGGACAAACCATTACAACTTATAAAAAACAATATAAAACAAGGAACAAATACATACATAAAACTGATAAAACCAAAAACACACCACTACAAAAGGAGACCACGAGGATGGTGAAGGGTCTGAAGAGGAGCCTGTACGGGGAGCAGCTGAGGTCACTTGGTTTGTTCAGGAGACTGAGGGGAGGTCTCTTTGCACTCTGCAACTTCCTCATGAGGGAAAGAGGAGGGGCAGGCACTGGTCTCTTCACTCTCGTGACCAGCAACAGAGCTTGACAAGACAGACTGAAGCTGAGTCAGGGAAAGTTTAGACTGGGTATCAGAAAGAGGCTCCGCAGGGAAGTGGTCACAGCACCAAGCTTGCCTGAGGTAAGAAGCATTTGGACAACGCTCAGGTGCACTCAAGGCACATAGTGTGATTACTAGGGTGGGTGTCCTGTGCGGGGCCGGGACTTGAACTCAATGATCCTGATAAGTCTCTTCCAACCCAGCATTTCCTATGATTCTATGACCGGGTAAGAGAAACGGCAACAAACAGCCCACCCATTTCCTTCATACAGATTCACTCCAGAGGGTATTGACTCTGGAATGAGGAAAAAACAAACGAAAAACACCCCAAGACCAAGACACCAAGACTGCCCTAACATCAAAAGTTTTTAAGCTTCCGCAGTTCACAGCCAGTGCTTGACAAACTTAATTGCATGTTGGTAAAAAAACACTGATAGGAAATACTCCCTCAGGCATGTTTTCATGGGAAAGCAAAGCCTCTTTCCACTCGCAATAAATCTGAAGTTAACTCTCTGTAAATCGCTAAAAAAATTGCAGAAGCTGGTGAGACATCCTTCTGCATTTATTCTTCTGCAGTGCACACTGTGCTCAAACTCCTTTCCAATTGAAAAAGTCTGTTTTGTTAAGTGACCACTCCACGACCTTGTACAAGAGTTTTGTTTTTCAGGGAAAGGATCCAAAACCACTGAAGACAATGCTTCGCTTCGGGCTATGCTAGAAGAGTTCTACCTCTTCAAGCACGGACACGGCATCCTATCTCCGCCAGCTCCTCCGCGCAAGCCATACCAGACCAACACACACCCTCAGATGCCTGGCAGGAGCAAGAAGGCACTCTTCTCCTTTCCCTTCAACCACCCCACACATTCCCTGGCAGGCTTCCCAACCAGCAGAGCCACCCCCGCTGCCCACACGCCAAATCCCGCACCCGCACTCCTCGTCGGGGCAGTGCGTCCCCTCTCCGGAACTGCACAGGAAGCTCCACCGAGATGGGAAGCCATCCACGCCCCAGAGGCCGCGGCTGCCCCCGCCAAGCATCGATGGAGCAGCGCAGGGGGCGCGGGCAGCTCCCGCCGCGGCGGCTCTCCCGCCGCACCCCCGCATCCCGCCCGGAGCGGCAGGCGGCCGACAGCCGCGCTCCCCTCACCGGGGAGGGTGAGGGGGCTACAAGGGGTGGCCGAGGAAGGGCACCTACCTGCCGGCGCGTCCCACTCCGCCGCCGCCGGGGCGAGCTCCGCTTGTCGCCCTTAAACTCTCCGCCCCGCGTCCCGCCCCCGCCGCCCGCGTCACCGTGGGAGTGGGAGTGGGGGAATCGAAACAAATCCACGGCGCCCGGGGAATCGAAACGAGACCGCCCCGCCCGTGGGGAATGTGTCCCCCTCGTCCCGACCCGCGGCAGGGAGTGTGGCGGGGGTGGGAGGTACCGGGCGTCCATCTCCCCGCTGGAACGTTCAGGAAGTGGCTCTAGGATGTCTCCCGGCCGCGGGAAGTGTAGAAAGTGCCATTTTTTAAAATGACGTAGCGGTGCCTTCAGGACACTTGTAAAACCAGCGTTGGTGCGCGCCAGGGGCTCCCCCGCGTCCTGAGGCGCCGTGCTGTCCCTCTGGCTTCTCACCACAGCCCCCGCTCAGAGGAAGCTGCGGCTCCTGTGGTCTTGCACTGTGCAAGGATCACTTGGAGAACAGGCTTCTCCTCCTGCGATGCAGTTGTTTGCTAATTTATCGTTTCCCGTGGTCTTCTCACACCTTGAAAAGTGGATCATTAAGTCGAAGATAATACTTCACAGGAGGTCGTTCAATAATTCACCCCTCTGTGAACCACGTTTCTAATCCAATTTTTCTCTGGCATTGAGTATTAGCCTGAACGTCTTCCTCTTTATCCGGGCTGGCTGGGATGGAGTGAATTACACTGCCAGCAGCCCCCACCGTGCTGTGCTTTGCTTTGGGAGCTACAAAGTGTTGATAACACACCAGTGCTTCGGCCACTCATCTCTCCAGCATTCCTCCTCCAGCAGTAGGTTGGGGGTGGGCAAGATCTTGGGAGGGGACATAGCCAGGAAAGCTGGCCTAAACTGGCCAAAAGGATATTCCAGAACATGTGATGCCTATTCAACTTTAAAAACTAATAGAAAGGAGTAGGAAGGTAGGACATTCATTATTTACATTTGCCTTCCAGAGCAACCACTACCCACGCTGAAGCCCTGCTTCCCAGGACATCACCAGATGTTGCCTGCTGATGGGAAGTAGAGAACAATCTTTTGGACTTTTTTACCTTTGCTTGAGCTTCTGTTTTATTAAACTGCCTTTATGTTGGCCTGTGATGGTTTTTTCCATCTTAGTTCCTTCCCCCTCGATCCTGCTGAGAAGGGGAGTGACAGAGCAGCCTGATGGCCTCTTGATTTCCAGACAAGGTGAACCCACCACAGTCCTTTTGATGCCCAGGATGGGGCATGAGATAACAAGAGTTTTGTATGAAGTATGCTATAGCTATAGTGGCTATTCAGCGTCAAGTTCTTGTGCAGGTCACAGAGATTGTTGGCTGCACTGCTTATCTCTTTATTTAGTTGAGCTTGAGAACATATTAATAAAAACAATAGCTCTGTCCTTTGCCCCGGCATTTCTGGCCTTGCTCTTCTGGGGAAAGTATCTTGTGGTGAGCATGAAGAAATACATATCCCTCTCCATACCCAGGAATAATGCAGATGGTTTTATTATGCAGGCCTCAGAGATCCTTGTTCATCCTTACATGAGCTGGTTAATACTACTTATTAACACTGTTAGCATATTATGGGGTTTGTGGAATCTGGCGTCATCCTGATCTAGGAGAAGACAATTTTTGGATGAGGTGATACTGAAATCTGTCCTGGGACAGCTGGTCCTGGGGTGGCAGGGTGTGTGGAAGGATTTGGGCAGCTTCCTGGGGCAGTTACCACCTACCAAATCCTGGAAATTTACATCTGAAGAGGCAGGTTACCCTGGCAAAATGACATGCCACAAACTGATAGAAAGGTGCCTTGCCTAACCCGGTGAAAACCAGCAGCTTCTAGTACTGTACTGGGTCCTGGCCTGTGCCTGTGGAGCCACAGTTCAGTACTCTCAGAGGAACGTGGTTGCAACAGCAACCCAAACACCAGCTATAGCAATTCTCCCAGTACTGAGAAAGAAACAGTGGATGAAGAAAACAATGGATCCATACTGTCAATTAGTAAAGGAGGAGGAAGAAGAGAAAAGGCTTGATCAAGAAGCTGGTGATTTGACAAATTATTAAAAAAATGGACACTAATGTCTTCTAAATTACTGGATCTGGAATATGGGGTTTGGGCTCTTCAACTAATGGTAGGTGACATGGGTCTTAATGTCTTCACTAAGGCCGAGGTCTGAAAGAACCAATCAGGTGTTGGAATAACAGCTGTGGGGGTCTTTAGGACAAGCGGGTGTTAATGTCTTCAAAATGGGTCTCATGTCTCTAGGAACAAAAAGCCCTGCGAGTTTATTACAGAACACAGGTGGTTTGATCCAGCTGGAACTTCTGGACTTTAGGGTTATAGGAGAAATGGGTCTGTAACGAGTCCGTTGCAGATCCCAGACGGTCTGAGCTTCTGATACATCTGCAGAACCCAGACAACATGAACTTCCAAACTTTAAGGAAAAATGATGATACAAGTTCAACGGGGGAATGTGTAGTAGGCAGTTCAGGAAGGCTGTACTTCAGCCAATGGGTAAAAGAAGAGGGGAACATGTGGTTGGGAGTTTAGGATTAAAGGAGGCTTCAGTACCTCAAGAGAGAGCCCAAGGAGAGGGCCTGGTGGACTCTCTCCCTTTATTCAAATAAAGTTGCAGGACTCCTCTGCTTCCTTTGTGGACACTGGCTTTTCACAGTGTGCCTTTTCCACATACACATTGCAGAAAGGAGTCTGAGAATTCATAAAGGAAGCAGGAACTACCAACTCCTGACTTCATCAGAATTTCAAGATATGTGGGAAGATCATAGCCATCAGACAAGTGAGTGGATTTCTGCCTGGCTGCTCCAGTGCTGGGATAACAGGGCAGCAGTCAGCAGCAGGAGAGTAAGGAAATCCAACATCTGGGAACCTTCTCTAGAAACTAGGGAATTGAGAGAGTGGAATAGAGTCAGCAATTTACAATGTCTAGAAATGGTTCCTCTCAAGTGTGAGAGCAAGGTACCCATTCAAGGAAGATATTGTTAACTTGCCAGGAATGTGTACTTACCACAGACAAAGGCATGCATTCTTGAGAGAATTAGTGGTGATGCAAGTCATCTACATTGATCTAAACAATTATGAGGTCTCCAAAGATCCAAAGGATGTCCTGTGCACACAGACCATGTGGAGGAAGTGCTCCAGCTTCATATTCTAACAGTTTGACAGTAATGTATTGCCCAGATATCAACACCTCAATTTTTGCAATCAAGTCTTCTCCAAAACTTTGAAGACCATCTTTATACATTTTCATCCTTATGGGTCAGTGCTTTGGCAGTTAGACATGCCCCAAGAAATTAGTCTTCTCCTGCCCTGTTGGAGGGAAGGGGAGCCCCAGGACTCCGCTGCATGGCACACTGTTTTTTTCTGTGTGACCAGGAGGAAAAAGGAATGATCAGACTTACTGGACCATGTGGATTCAATTGCCTGGCTCATCAGACCCACACAAGTAAAAAGCCTTAGTAGGCACTGGTGCCATCAGGCTGCTGGGGCACAGAACACATCTGGATCTCTTCAGTGACAGAGGGGTGACAAGAATTGTCTGTGCTGGAGGCAGAGCAACCACTGTGCATGGTAAAACCCTACTTCCCAGGAAGTGTCTGGATATTGCCTGCTGGGACATAGACAACAAATCTTTTGTTTTCCTTTACTTCTGCACTCAGCCTTTGTTTTTGCTTAATTAAACTGCCTTTGTCTTGACCCATAAAGGTTTTTCCCCACTTTATTCCCCCCCTCCAATCCTGCTGAGAACTGAGAGTGGCTTTGATGGTCACCTGGTGTCAACTCATCCCGTTCTCACAAAAAAATGTATTTATGCTAATCATTGATTTTCTGCACTGAGTTTATAAATTATCCTGCTACCCATTTAGGGACTAGAGAAACAAAGTAATACTAACCTTAGTATGGTACTAACATACGATTTTATATCACTTGGCTCCTAGTGGAGTGCATCAAAATAATAGGCAAAGCCACTTTTAAAGAAAGCAGTCAAAATACAGCCACAATTGTTTTGTAGCTGCATCCACATGAGGTGGGGAAATACAGTGTAATCTTGTTTCCTAAGTGACTTAAGGAAATCAAAGTACACGGATGGGATTTTGGAGTTCTTACCCAGGCAAAAGTGCCTGAGTGAATCCACATGATATAAATGTTGAGAGGAATGAGTGGCTGGTAGATACTAATATATCTGAAATTTCATGTGACCTCCTGTAAGGCCCCAAAAAACTTGCTTGATGAGACTTTTGAAAGGGCTTACAGTTGTTCATATACTCTTGAGTTAGGCACATGAGAGAAATACTGACAAGATAAGCTCAAAAGGTCAAAACAACAAAAAATACTTTATCAACATCTTTAGAAAATCAGAGAAGTTTAGCAAAATGTTCAGAGCAGCATTCAGTCAACGTGAAACACTTCTCAAAGCATTAACTTGGTCCATTCAACTTAGCAAACTCTAAGCCCATTCAGTTTTAAGTTACTCAAAAATTCCAAGAGGAAATTAGAAGAAGGAGAAAGAAAGACAGAAAAGATATAGAAATATATAGCAATATATATATTGCTACCCACTACTGGGTTCCAGCAGTATTCAGGTAGATGTTCCAAGAGGAGATAGGGTCAAGGCATATGCTTGCCTCATGTTCAGCCTTCAATATATCTTGGCCTTCCTGGGCCATTCCCTCAAGTGGGACTTCTGGTCATTTGGCCACTCAGGAGTTGGGTATGGGGCTCCAGAGGTGGGTGTGGAGCGTTGCCTCTGGTGTGCCAGGGACTGGCAGCCACTGCCAGGCTGGGATGCAGGTGCTAGGGCAGGGGGAGTGTATGGGACAGCACACCACCTTGCCAGGACAAAGCCTGACTTGCCCTTTCCCCCATACACACACACCTCAAAATGTCTTGAGACATCAATCTTTCCAGTCTCTGACACATCCAAACTGCCCATCGTTATTTATGGATGTTTCAGTGCAGCACCCAGAAACCAAGGACCAACCCACTTTAATACCAACGCAGAAAGTGGAACTCATTGCTTTTTGACTCGGAAGGGACTCTGACCTAAACACTGGCACAGTGATCTTTACTACATCTGTTGGCAAGCCATGAGTGTGTTTATCAAAAGAGTCATGAGACAGAAAACTAACCTCTTTTCCTTTTTTAATAACTCAGCTGTGAAAATGAAACTTGGCAGCTTGCAAGCCTCTCTCTGGTGTGCAGCAGGGCGTTTCCTTCTGTGCAGCCTGTCACATGTATTGCCAGTGAATTACTGAGTCTGCAAATTATTTCATTTCCTGATCTGTATGAGAGGAGAAGCAGCAGAAACTGGAAAGGGTGGACCCACTCAGGGAGGCAGTACTGTATGTAAGCAGTAAGGAGTTAGGTGTACTGATTGATATGGGGTGCTCATAAATGATAATAAGCACTGGGAGGAGGTGCTCATAAAGCCCAGCAAAGCAGCAGAAAATGATGGATAAAGCTGTTTATACATAGCTCCTAAATCCCTTCTGTTGTGACTAAAGAGTAGAGGTATCCGTGTGGGTACATTTCCAAGGGAAAATGTTTCTTTTGCATGGGAGATTGAGTAAAGATCTCTCAAATCCCTTGTCACTCATCACATATACCTGTACATCAGAGCTCATGATGCAGGTACATCCACTGCATGGAAGCAATGGGTCTTGGCATAGTGCTAGCAATCTTTCTTTTTGTCTCTGCTTCTTTTTCAGTGATGGGAAAACCTCACTTGAAGGGGAGTAACACCCTTCATAACACATGCAGGAAAGAGAATTGCAGTGTATGTCACAGGCCTTGGGTCATGATGAGCTTCAGAGAGCTACTCCACCAACAGCTCTTGTTCTCCCGTGCAGTCAGCATCTCCTGGCTCCTGAGAGTACAGTGCCAAGTCTGCGTCAGATATTGCTGTGTCTTATCACAGACCTGCACCTGGTGCAGGGCAGACTCAACTCTGAACTGAAGGCACTGCATTTATTGTGGTGGCAACACATGCCTGACATCAGCACAACTGGAACTGGGGAACAAACATGACTCCCTCTCCCCTGAGGACAAACTACACTGTTCATCAGGGCCTGGGGACACCCACCATCCTCAAGAGCCCTGACCAACCTCACCTGGGGCACTCTTCAGCCCATGTGATACCAAAAAGGTTAGTTCAATTTCTACTGTAACTGTGAGCTTTTGGTAGAAAGACACTGTGACTGTGAACTTTTAGCAGAGAAGACACTGTGCCTGCAGACCTTTAGCAGAGAAGCAAGGCATGAAGAAATTATTCCCCATTTAAGGACTTAGAAGATAAAGAAAAGTCATCTGGTGAGGAATACAGCTACAGCCAAAACAAGGACTAACTCTGGAAATTTGGAGGACATGGGGAGGATTTTAGTGGTAATAGGCAAATCATAGTATGCATGTAGTGGCTGTATATTAGCAACTCACTTGTAACAATCAGGGGGGATGTTAGGAGGAGTGATGCCCCATGCCTTCCAGGCACTTAAATAGATGATACCCTCTTTAACACAGAAAATATGGTGCTAAGGAGTCTTGTTCTGGTTTTCAGAGATTAGGTTACACATGGGCCTGGCAATCACAGGGCTGAATCTGACCCTAGTTCCCCTCACCAAGCCTATTTCTGACCCATGCCAGCAAGCACACATCCCAGCCTGGCCTCAGCCCATCCCCATCCCCATGGGGCTGCCCAGTGCCCTGAGCTGGGGGCTGTGCCTGGCTTCCTCCCATCCTGCCAGTTCCCTCACTGAAGGCAGTGGAATGGATCCTGGCTGGGGAAGCCTCTGCTTGGCCAGCATGGGGATCTTCATGTGTCCCCAACCCTTGGGAAGGAACTGGCCCCTGCTGCTCCCTGATACCGTACATGGAAAAGCATGTATTTCCTGGTATAAGTGCTGCACACAAGACACCTAGGCAACAAAACTATGCTGACCATAAACAATATCTCCAACTATTACAGCTATGAGGGTGAAAGTTTGTGGTGTAGGTGTGGTTTTGTGGAAAGTTGCAGCTTCCATCAGCATGATTATTTCAGGATGTTTAACTGACTTTAAAAGCCTATCTCTAACTGATGTAGTAATACTGGTGACGGACTTCTGTTTGCACTGGTTTATTTCTGAGGTCAAGAAACAGGTTTCAGAGAAATCAGAGAAATCACGTGCTTCAGAATAACAGCTTTAAAAGAACTTTTAATTAAGCACATAAGAATTAAAGGACAGTGCAACCAACGGTAAATACATGCCTAATTTCTTATTTCGCTGCTAGTTGCCCTAATGCTGAAAAATCTCTTTACATCTCTCCTATCTAATGCTTCTTGCATATTATCCTTTTCTGTTACTCCTTTTCCTTAAAGCCTGAGTGATTAACCATGCCTTTCCCAGCATCATATAGGACAGTACACCCATAAACCACCTGAAGGACTATTTGTCCCCCATGAAGAAGTCTGTATGATTGTACAGTTGTCAGTGATGCACACACAGTCTCTGGTGCTCTTTCCAAGACAAAGTTTTTTTGTTCCTCTCGTGTCTACTACCAACACAGCCGTTGTCTCCAGTGTGATACTTTATACACTTGAAACAGTTGTGGCACAGTATGTCCTGAGTGGGGACTGGAGTCCTGTGACAGCAAGCACTGTGTATCCTGTTAGAAAAGCAATATTATCTGTTGCGCATGGCAAGACTGCTCTAGCAATGTTTCTTAGCTAGGCTTTAACCCAGCTATCCATAGCAGCATTAAAACTGCACAAGCATAGAAGTCACTTAGTATCACAAAAATAGTTACCTTCCTTTGCTATATCTATTTCTGGCTGCTAAACAATTTGGAATAACCCAGCCAGTTCAAGACTGCTTATATAAAGTGTAGTCACTCCTGTGGGAGCAGTTCAAATAATCTTATAGAGCCAAGCAATGGACAAAGAATGGGCAGGGAGAGCAGTAAGTGTGACTAGGGCAAAGAAACGTGCTCCTTATGTACCTGTCACCTCAGCCTATTTGTTTTGAAGGCAAAAGAGCTGAGCAAGGAGGAATGGGGGCAAAAGAAGAAAGACAAAAGTGGAGATGAGAGGAGATGATGCAGGTTTAAGGAAAGACACTTCTTGAGGCTCATTGGTGCGGGCTGGGACTGGCAAGTCTCCCCAGTAGTGGTGCCTGAAGGAGTCTGGAGAATGGGCAACCAACAGCTGGCAGCAGCACAACAAACAAAAACATGAGGCTTGTGGTCAGAGATGAGTCATCCTGGAAAAAACCTGAAATAATAATAAAACAAAGATACATGGGTTTGTATTCTTTTGTTTTGAATTAAATACATAAATTTTCCCCAGTTCTTGTTCAGGTAATTTTGGGTCAATAACTTCAGACTCATGTCCTTGCTGCTTCCATCCCAGTATGTTCTAATGGGATGCAGACACCTATGTTGCCCGATACCCAGAGTAAAACACAAACCAACAGAGTTGATTTATGTGGTGCTTTATTCGGGCCCCAGGACCTGAGGACTAGCGTCCCAAGTCAGGATCCCAAAGACCCTCATTTTACAATCAGCTTTTATATCCTTTACAACTGATTACTTCATTAGTGTACGTGCAAAACCCCACATCCCAAGTTACAATAGATATCTCTCAAATTACACTCCTTGAAGCCATAAATTTCACATGGTTGTCTGCTCCAAGACTATGGTTTAGTTTCTGTGGTTAAACTCCCACCACCAGATACCTATTGCTACGTTATACTTTAACTTAATCTCATGGAAACATCTAACAGTTTCTACCTGTTCTGTACTTAGCTAAGCCTTTTAAGTCTCAGGAACCTCAGTACATTCCCATGGCACATTCCCAGGATTCGGCCTACTTCTAACAGGGCAATCTTCAAGCGTTAGCATAACTACTACTACTACATTATTTAATTTTTTCCAACTCCCCTTTGGTAACACCTATGTGTGGTTGTTACAACCCACTGCAGAAGGCAAGGGTAACCAAAGTTCTTGTTCATAGATCCCTTGGAGTGGATTGGAGTGAAAAAACACTAAATGGTTGGTGTTTGTAAATATACATATGTAGGGTTTATTATAGTACAATTCGGTTACAAAGAAAAACAGGTATGTAGCGCTTTGGGTTGTTATTGTTATTATCTATAGTTATAGAAAAACATGAAAGCATTGCAATATGAATGTGCAACAAAATCACCCAAGGACATGCACATGTGAAGAGAAAGAAAGAGAAAGGAGGAGAGGGTAAAGATCTCACCACCTGTAGGCCCAGGGACAAGATTTGGTTGCTGCAGTCTTGGTCAAAGTGGTGGTTGCAGACCAGATCCATTGGGTGGGGGCGGAAAAGAAATGGTGGGGAAAAATCCCCAGGAAAATCCGAGGAAAATCCGAGGAGGAGGAGGAGGAGCCCTACAACCCAGTGGTTTGTGCAAGGGAGGACCATTTAACATGACAAGAGGCACCACCAATCTCCAGTGATTGTTTCCAAACTCACTCATAGCCCATCATTCACACTCTGTTTTATCAGGCCAGAGATTAGCCATTACACACCCAAAAGCTCACCTCTTCCATTTCAGCAAAGCACCCTGGCTTCTCTGCAAATGGGGGAACGTTTTGAGTCATTATCCCTTAACAGTTCAGTCTCTCACAATGGTGTGATAATGCTGCCTCCCTGAGATCACTAAGACTGTATGAAGCCAATTGTGAAAATAACAGTAGCGGAGGGTTATCAGGTGCTTTGGAGCATGAAGACTAAGTTTTAACCAGCAAAGAACATGTCGATCTACAACACCAAGAACTGGACTGGATTTTGGCGAGAGTGGCATTGAGCCTTACTTCATGAGAAACAGAGGTGACAGTCTTGGTGACACAAAGGAAGATGATCGCTTCTAGGAAGGGATGCCCAAAGGTCAGGAGATGTTTATGTACCAGAAAACTAGTCAAGAATCTGTGCAAGTTTACTAGGACAACAAATTCAAATATGTTCCAATCCAGATCTCAGTACTAGCATGCTTCTGGCAGCACACCAGGAGAGATTGGCAGGATTTTCTGTGTTTGTTTTTGTAATGAGTCTGTGCCAAGTTTTAAGCAGGAGGTATTTGTTTTTAGTGACTACACTGGGCACCACCATCATGGGTTCAGAAGTACAGTTTTTACAAATTTTTCTTGTCCCCTTTTGTGATTCAAGCTCTCAAAATCAACCCATGACACAGACTACTAAAAAGGACACTTTCTGCCACCCATCCTCCAGGACCTTCCAAGGGAGCCAGTGTGATCCCCTCCACCCCAGAGGTACAGCATGGCTGACACGGCCATTCCTACACAACTGAGCATCTGTGCAGATTGTCTCCACCAGCTGTAGGACTGCTTGTTTGGTCTGTATCTAGACTTTTGTCTTGTTCTGGAGATGCTGACAGGATTTACTGTTCCTGAATTAGGTACTTTTTACCAAGCACTACCCCCAACCCTCTCACTCACATAGGAAGTGCTGAAAAACATTGCTTATGTGTCCATTACAGTTTGTCAAAAAAAGAGCATTTTCTTAAAAAAGGCACATCTGTTTTACACAGTTACTGTCATACCACTAGAGGAAGACAGTATAGCTGTGATATACTCTACCTTAAAAATAGCAGGGATCTCTTTAATTTCGCATCTGAATACTACTTATTCAAAGGTCTCAGAAAGATTTCCACAGCTCTTTGAACTCCTACAGGCTTACAAAATTTTTTCACTATATTTTTCATTATAGCACAAGCAGGCAACCAATTCTGAATTATATGGTGTGGATAGTATTATCTAAAAATCCCAGAAATTTCTGCAGAATAAGACATAAATTTTATGTGAATCTGGAGGTCATGGTGTTCTTACAGTTATAGAATATAGCCCATATTGCAGTAAGGGATCTCTCTCTGTTTAGGTTTGTAGCTATTTGCTTTAGGCTTCCTTGTTATTGGAGCTTGGTGTCTCCACACAAGAGAAACGCAAAAGTGAAAATTTGGCAGAGCTGACTGAAGTCCGTGGTGCTTTTGCTACTCTTGATGTCCATTGAAAAGATACTAAATACCCTGAAAACAGTGGTGGAAAATTTTTTCCAGACCTTGCCCAGTATCTGAATCAAATATGTCCTAAAATGTGACTTGTACATTTTAGAGCATGCAGATCAATGACTGGCTGTGAGAAAGCATGGCTTATTCCCCACTGCACTTCCTTCTGGAAATGAAGCTTTTTTCTTTTTTTTTTTTTTTTTTTTTTTCATCTTTCTTTAGAGATTTCTTAGCACAAGACTCACACGTCCCTCAAGAGCTAGTTCATCTATTACAGGAAAGGCCAAGGTATTGAAACTTCAGCACATGTATTTTGTCCATTTTTGTAATGTACTGAAGTTAAATAGCAAAATCAAAATGAGACTTCAATCATAATAAAAATTAAGTTAAAACACTGCCGATATTTACTGGCAATGAAAATATTAGAAAACCTTTTTTTTTTCCTGCAGTTCAGTCATGCAATAAACACGGAACCATAGAAGAGCTCAGGTTGGAAGGGACCTCCAAAGTTCATCTGGTCCAATTTTTGGTGGGAAAGGGAGCCTTGATGACATTATCTAGCACTGTGTCCAGTTGCTTGGAAACCTCCAGTGATGGGGGGTCTTCTGCTTGAGGAGGTTTTTCCGCTGATTGATTGCTATGACTGTAAAAAAATTTTCTTCATCTCAAGATGAAGACACCTGTATATAATTTAATTTTTTTTTCTCTAATTTTCTCCAGTAATATATAATAATTCTATATAGTTAGCATAGTACTTTTAAGTTCATCTTAAGTTTCCTCTGACATTATGGCAAAAAGCCTGATCTTTCAAAATGTACAAAATTCCTGAGGAGAAAACCAGTAACAGAATACATGCAACATTATGCAGAAGCATTACACCATCCAGACCTCACAAAATACTTCATAAAATAACTCTTACATCCTGAAGAATACACAGTCACACAGGAAGTAAGTTACAAAAATGAAGGAATAAAACAGTCCTTTTGTTTCATACTTCCTGACTGATGGTCCAGAAGATGTTTCGTTTCAAAGGAAAATATAAGTAGGATATTAAAAAAAACTACCATCATCATGAACAGTAGCTTGAAAAAATCTAAATACTGTGGAATAATGCTGTTACTATAATGGCAGGAAAAGAAAAGTTGGCCTAAATTTGATCTCAAAAATTTAATCTCTGTACCATTTTAGGACAATGGAAAATGCTGCCTTCATAATGATGTGATTAATTTGCATAACCATTCTGCTTGTGACAGTTTTTAATGCCAGACGAAGAGATATCAAGTAATGTTCTGGTACAGTTGCAAAGACAAATACAAGCTGCTTTGCCTACAGCAATGGCCTCTCAAAGAATCAGGGCTTCATCTGCACTCAAATAAATACCATTTTTGCTATTACAAATGAAAGCCCAAAGGATTTGCATCAGCTTGACAGTGCAGGGTCTCAGCACTTGTCTGGGTTATGTTAGCCCAAGCTGATTCTGGTTGATTTTAGTGGAGATTGCAACCACACAGTGGTCAGGTTGGGTTTAGGTTCCCTTTAGGTGATTGTGACAACAGGAAGTTATTTTCTGCTGACTGTGTTATCTGTTATCCTAGAACAAAACTGAAGGTAAAAGAACCAAAAATGGGATGGTACCAGCTGTCCCAGGCTGTAAGGACAAACCACAGTGGTCATTACAGGGAGAGACTCTTGTTAATTCAGTTCAGATATGAAAGAAAGAATAGAAATTTGAACAGCTGAGAACCAATGGAGAGCAAGTTCCCATAAACACTGCATTAAGGGAACTCCACGTATGTAGTGCTCACCATTTTTTTCCTGTAAGATTGGAGTGTAACAAAACTTCAGCTTCTACAGCACAGTATTTCTTTTTTCCTAGGAAATGCAACTATGAGTGTTTTAAGGTCCATAGAAATAAATGCCCATATTCCAGGTAGAGAAGTGATATTATGGTTAACATACTGACAAAAAAAAAAAATTCCAAATTCTATCAGGCATGTCTTATAGGATCTTGCACAAATCATACTGTTTATCTGAGTGCTCCAGAGCCATCTCAAGTGGACTTAATAATAACTCCTTATCTGACAGGACTGCATACACAGGGCGTGATAAGGGAATGTAAATACTTCAAAGTTATTTTCTCATCATGAACTTCCAGAACATGCTTTCCTTCAGAGCTCATAAAAATGCACTACGGAGTGAAAAAAATCTTTACTGGGGCAATACTGTGCAGCAGAAACTCCTCTTGCCTCATGCAAATGCCTGAGGCTTTTTATAATGGCATGTGACACGTAGTCTTGAGCAGCTCTTCTACTCATTGAAGCACGTTTTCACCAAACCCTGGACCATGAGTGACCAACTCAGAATAAAACTACTGTGGCTAAACAAGTGATCCTGTCTCAAGTACTGTCCTGAATTACATATGGGATAATCTGATTTCAGTGGAACATGAGTCTGAGACCTTTTTTTCTGTCACGGGATGGGGAGGTTTTGTGTAGGGCAGGTTAGGTAGGCACTGCATTAACTCAAAGCAGTTCCTTTAACAGCTTCATTAACTACACATCAGTACTGCCAGTACTATTTCTTCTGCTGCTGATACACAGCCAACCTTTGTCGCACAAATTTTGTGTTAATGTTTTATTCTACGTCCTAAAGATGCAAGAAATTCACTGCAAGAAGAGTGGGTCTGGATTCTGCAGTGACAAGGGTTAAAAGAACTGCCTGGACACTCTGGGTGCCTGTCAAGACAAGCTGAAAAGAAGCAGAGGTCTGTGAATCAAGGTTATTTGTTTGCATTCTTTCAGTTATCTCTTCCTTGGCAACTGGAGCCATTTTTGAGAAACTGTCATAAACTATGCTGCAATTTAGCATTAAAAAACTGTTAGAAGGGTGAAAGATGCCATTTTCCATGAACATGCATATCATGGGAAATTATTCAAAGGCAAATGAGAAGACATTTCCAGATACAGGCATGTCACTTAAAAAAAACCCAGCTGTTTTTTACAAGGAATTCTGTTAAAGTAGTAGTGTACTGGAATGCTGCTCAACTTGCTTCTTTTTAAAAACAAACAAAAAATCAGGCTTTTTTTGTTCAAGCAATCCTCATCTTTTAACCTCCTACTCTGCTTAAGCTGCAGTCTAAAACCCTAGTAATCCTAAGCTTTCAATTTGATTTAATCAATCTTCAGTCCTTTCTTCAGTGTAAATGATCATTGCCTTTTTTCAGCCATGTCTCATGTTACAGGATGTAGTCTTGGGTTCTAGTTTTGGACAGTAGACAGTGTTGTGCCAGCCAGGTTTTATTTGCTTCCCCTGTGCTACAGTCCCATGGTTCAAATCTTTCTTAAACCTTATTTACTATTTCTTAATACTCTCTTTTACCTGCTCAAGGCAAATAGAGCAATGTTGACTTTGAAGGGGTCAATAACAACTTACAAATAAGTTTCAAATATATTTCCTGAGGTTCCTAATATATTTGAGTTGGAATAGTAAGTACATGCTGCAGGTATTGAGTGGCTAGGACTTCAAAATGGTATCAAGTATCATAGAATCAGAACAGTCTGGATTGGAAAGGACCTTTAAAA
Source organism: Trochalopteron elliotii (assembly GCA_024734555.1). Taxonomy (NCBI): domain Eukaryota; kingdom Metazoa; phylum Chordata; class Aves; order Passeriformes; family Leiothrichidae; genus Trochalopteron; species Trochalopteron elliotii. The sequence continues at coordinate 3,833,427 of JANPWX010000135.1, forward strand.
ATCATTTAGCCCAACCCCCCTGCAATGAGCAGAGACATCTTCAAATAGGTCAGGTTCCTCAGAGCCCCATCCAACCTGGTCTTCAATGTTTACAGGAATGGGGCTGCCACCACCTCCCTGCACAACCTGTTCCAGTGTTTTACCACCCTCATTATAAAAAACTTCTTTGTTGTGTCTAAAATAATGTATTAAATTAATATTTTCAGATCCAAAACTATATAGATCTTTGCATTTAAGAAAGCAGATTTTCTAATAAAAACCAAACCATTCAAAATCCATATTATTTACTGACACTTACGCCACCTCTTCCCAGCATGAGAAAGATTTTGGTAAGATTGCAGCTCTTCTATTGCATTATTTAGTTGTGGGGTTTTTTTTGTTGTTTTGTTTTTTGGTTTTTTTTAATTAAATGATCCTCCATGTATCAAGGGAAAAAACTCACTACACTTCTCTGATGACTGTGGTACTGTTTCAGTTTCATATCTTTCTAAGGAACTAATTCTTGCCTTCTGAAATTTCATAGCATTGATTGCTAAATATATCAGCTTTCCTCTCTGGGATCTTAGAAAGCATTAAGATTCCAACAAGCTCTTTCTATTCATTCTTCACCACTTCTTTCGCCCTAACATCACTTCTGAGCTTTGGCACCAAAATACGCTGGTTGTGTCTTCCTAAATTATTTAAAATGAAATCTAGATGCTTTGGGTTTTATTTGCTTTAATAAAAACAAATTCATTTTTTAACACACTGTCACAGAAAACAATGCAAACTGGAATGGGTCAGAGCAAAGCTTGCAAGATATGAGCAGGCAGGGCTGACCTCCAGTTGGAGCAGTTGCAATGCAAATATGAAGAAGTCTTTCGTGCAGCCAGAGAAACTGACTTTTTCACAACTGCTTCCACACAGAAATTAGGGGTTTGGCACAGATGACACAAAATTTTAAAGCTTCATGCAAGTGACATCCAGCAAAATGAGCTGCATCTCTGTGATAAAACTATAACGCAGGTATAAGGAACAAATGTGAAGATTTTCCTACTGGCTGGCCCAGGGCAGATACTGACAGTGTAAATAGCTGTCAGCAACAGCATGGACAAAGAAGACTTGGAGAAAATGTCTTCTGTCCCAGATCGAATGCTGAGATCCAGCAGATTCCTACTCCCATTTCCAGTTGCTCTGGGTGACACTTGTGGCTGTCCAAGGCCACTGAAGACAGATTCCTCCTCTAACTTCAGATCCTGGAGCAGAGCCAGATTCATCAGATCTGAAGTTCAGTGCTACCCATGTTTCAGTGCTTCCCAGGTCAGTACACAGTCAAGGTGAGTGTACAGTAGGTCACCCTCTCTTTGTCCCTATTAACCCTTTCCCCCTGCCCCACTCATTCTAACAGCTCCTGAATCTTTTCCTGCAAGTCAAAACAAAAATGCACCATGGCCAAGATAGTTGTCACTGCAGCCTGGAGGTTCAGGAAGCCACAGGCAGGGAGGTGGTGGGGCAGGACTGTTGTCTTCCACCCAAGTATTTTTGCCAAGGTAAAAAATTGGGAAACCTGAAGTCAGCTTCAAAAGGGATTTTTGCGGACATCTGTCATGCTTGGGAGGCACGGCAGGCACCTGTACATATGGACAGGAATTAGAGTGAAACTTTGCAGCAACCATCCCAGACAGTGCTGAGGACAAAATGTCCTTGGAAGGCAAAGCACATTATAGCAAGGTACCACCAGTCCAGGTTTCACATACTTAGTCCTTAACACTCACAGAGGTGGTTTTGCTTCTTGCTCTACGTGTTCCTCAGAGGGACTGTATCTTCTTCATGGCCTTGGCCAGGATTGTTCTGTTTAAAGGGACACCTGTGAAGGGATAATTCTCAGGACAGTTTTTGTTTTTCTTTTCCCTTCTTCAAAATGAAAACTGCTTTGCTTATTGCTTTCAGCATTTTACAATTAATGTACAATTTCAAATATGAAGGCAGGTGTTTATGAAGAGGATGAGAAGAAGCTGAAGTTACATTATGCTAGATTAAGAGATGCCAGTTGTAGAGCATCTTCAATTGGAATGATGTCCATTTCTTGGTGCTGCAGCTACAAGCAAGACATAAAAAACATGAATATACCCTGGTGTTTTACACAGCAACACTTGCTACATCACCCTGACAAGGAACTGCAGTGACACTGCCATGCTGGAGAAGCTTTTGTTTCCCTGAAGCCCCATTTACAGCTTGCCTGAAAGCAGCATGTCAGATTATCCCTTTTTTCTGACCTAGAGATGGGGCTCCTGAGAGGCATTTTAAAGACTTTTATTCCATTTTCAGTCTCACGTGAAGGGTGAGATGGTACAACAGCAGTGGTTACTGTGCTTAGGGAAATGCAGTGAAGAGCTGTTTTGCACCAGGAGATGCTGGACTGCTACCATCCCACTACCATCTCTTATTCGAGGTGGAAAAAGAAAGGAAGAGACAGTAGTACAGATAATCTTATATCCCTTTTGATACTGAGAGCCTTAAGTTGTGAAGCCTTGAATGGGCCTCCAGTGCAAGTGCACTGTACCACGCAGACCCTGTCTGCAAAAAGGGTTACCTCATTTTGGTCGTTAAACTGTTGTAGGGTTTTCTTACATGAAAGAAAATGCAATCATCATTTCTGTTGTCAAACAGAAAGGATGTTCATGTGAGAGCGCCTTGCTGCATCTGTAGATAAGGGAAAGGCCTCACAGGTGCTGTAATTGCTGGTATGGAGGGGGAGCTGCCAGCAGCTTCCTCCTTTACAATAAGCTGAGGTTCTTCTGTGGGGCAAAAGGTTTGTGCAGCACAACACAGGCCCAAAGCCATGCTGGGTGTGCAGCAGTTTAATTCATGTGTGTTCCACTGACTCCTTTGTGTGCAACCTTTCTGGTCAGGACCACTGTGAGACCAACAGGTTTCATTGCATCATGGCTATGGTCTCTTCCTCTGCTGCAAGGAAGGGGAACAGCTTCCCGTCTCCTGTACACTGGTCATGCTCCAACCACGAGTCCCAGAACAATGCATAAGCTTGTACAGAATCACAGAATCACAGAATCATTCAGGGTTGCAAAGATCTTTGAGATCATTCTAGTTCAACCTTTGACTGATCACCACCTTGTCAACTAGACCACGGCACCAAGTGCCACAACCTGTAATTCCTTGAACACCGCCAGGAATGTTGACTCCACCACCTCCCTGGGCAGTCCATTCCAATACTGAACCACTCTTTCTATTTGCACTGGCGGAAAAAGCAAGAGCTCTGCTCGACACGTGTTTCCAAACCTCAAGAGACCCCAAAGCTTGGGAGTTGCTGCCAAGTTTTAGTCACTGCACAAATAAGGATCTGTTTTATATTTTTGAGTAATTACTGAGTAACAATGTGCACTGAGATTGCAGAGACATTTATCAAGATGGATACAGGGATACCCTGGAAAGCATCCTGTGATTGCAGACATGTAGTGGCAGTAACACAGCCAGTGCCATCCTGCTGTCATAGGCACAGAGCTCAGTCTTGATGGATGCCACAGTGCTCACAGCAGTTCACAGAATCACAGAATGGGTTAGGTTGGAAGGGACCACACTGGGTCATCTGATCCAGCAGCCTCCCTGCTCAGACATGGTCACTCTGAAGCACATGGCACAGGATTGCATCCAGATGGTTCTTGAATATCTCCAGTGAGGGAGACTTCCACAACCTCTTCAGGCAATCTGTTCCAGTGCTCGGTCACCCACACAAAGTAATTAAGTTCTTCCTCATATTCAGGTGGAATTTCCTGCGCATCAGTTTCAGCCCATTGCCTTTCTTATCCTATTGCTTGGCACCACCAAGGACAACCTGGCTCCATCTCCTTGGCATCCACACTTTAGGTATTTATACACACTAATGAGGTCCAATGTCAGCCATCTCATCTCAAGGCTGAACAGGCTCAGCTTCTTCAGCCTGTCCTCTCAAGAGAGATGCTCCAGTCCCCCAGTCAACCTTGTTGCCCTCCCATGGACCTGCCCCAGGAGCTCCATGTCTCTCTTGTACTGAGGAGCCCAGAACTGGACACAACACGCCCCATGTGCCCTCACCGGGGCTGAGTAGAGGGGCAGGGTCACCTCCCTCGACCTGCTGGCAATGTACCCCAGGATATCACTGGGCTTCTAGGCCTCAAGGGCCGTGCTGGCTCAGGCACAGCCTGCTGTGGCCGGGGACGCCCGGCTCGGACACACACGGGCCCCTTTTGGGCCGCGCCCGGGGCGGCTCCCGGCCCCCCTCCCTCAGCTCCTCCGCAGCGCGGCCTCCCGCCGCC